>SNQJ01S0031005.1:0-15487 GCA_010110895.2 Picea sitchensis | reverse complement strand
CCTCTAATGTGGAAGGAACCTATTGCTTCAGACTCCCACCATTTATCACAAACCACTTTTCCACTTACCACTTACCATTTTCCTGATATACCCCTGCCACCCCGTGACATCATTTTCCCACTATCTTTTCCTAATGGTCACATCCCATAACTCCGTCAGTTCATTCCCTTTGTTCACCCATCACAGGTCCTTTCACCATGGTCAGTCCCCAATCAACACCCTGCACATCACCCGGTCATACTCTTCACTCATTTCTACCTTCCATCTCATGCTCCAAAGGACCTGTTGGTCATTTATTACAGGCTAACTTATCTGTTAGCCTGCTGATCTATCTCCCACCCCCAACGGGTATCCATTTGCTCAAAACTGACTCACCTCCATCATTCGCCCATTGCTTATCTTATCCTCGCACCAGGAATTTTATCCTTGTCCTCTTCCAGATTCAGTCAACAACCCAAAAACCACCGCCATTCCCGCTAACGTTTTTTGTTTGAATTGTAGGTATTTTCCACAATGATGGCGCCAAATTCCAAGAAAGCAGAAGCCGAGGAAAATCATTTCCTCCCACCTCCTGTCGGCCTCGACAGGATCCCATTGGCCAACAAATATCACCTAATCGCAAATACAAGATGCGAATTCGACTTCATAGAGTTGCAGTCGTGGATCAAAGATACTTTCTTAGATCAGAGCGATGAGATTGAGCTCTGGGAGTCCAACCTTCCTCTATATATTTTCCCCCAGGTCCATCATTTCCCTGAATTTTCCCTCAAATTCCAGGCTCATTACCTCCCCGACCAGAGAACCATAGTCTCGTCATCAGGAGAAAATTTGTTCTTCATCACACCAGAAGCCATTGATCAGATGATGTAGATACCCAGAAATGAATCTGCCTCTCCTTTTAATCTTGAAGTCATAACAGAGTTGTACCAGAAACTATCTTTCCCTCAAAGAGCCCAGATTTTTGAGCTTTTCCTCCCACGGGATGCTCAGCTCCCCAAGACAAATCCCCCGTATCCTTCCTCCCTATTCTCAGAGAAGGGAAACCAAGTCATTTCATTACTATGTTCTTTGCTTGGTTATTTTTTAGACGAATGGGTGGATGAACCCATATTGGGTTTTCTGTCCATTTTCTCTACATAGGAAAGGCCCACCACTCAGTTTGACTACAACACTTTCCTGGCGAGCAGTATTCACGAGCATCTTTCAAATTTCGCCACAGAGGGCATGTTCCGGTATTCCTCCATACTGGCTTACATGTTCACTTTCTTTCAAGCGGACATGTTCTCTTTCTCAATGCAGAAAATGGACAAGGACGGGAAGACGCAAGCGGTAACATCTTGGACTTCCCTGCTCAGACGAAATTCCACAGAGTTTAGTTCCAAATAGTTTATCGAGCAGTTTTACCACCCAGTGGTGAGCATGCTCAGTGGTGGACCAAAACCAAGAATTAATGAGGAGATTCAGAGGATCTTGCATCTTTCAAACCTTGAAAAAACTGGAGATTGGTACCTTTACCAAAATCATACCAAGATTAGAGTATATGGATGTGAGTTGGCTCCATACAAACTACCCAAGTATTTACCCGTGAGGATATTTTCTCTGGAATAAATAAGACAAATGATAAAATCAGATGACATACACTTTGTGTCTCTGAAGAAGAAACAATAGCTTAGAATTAAAGGGCAAACTGGGTCTTTTATCTGTAATAGCCGAGGCACCAGGGAAGAGGCAGTCATACTTTTAAGAGAAATGAAGTTCCATGTTAGTTTCCTATGGCACTATGATCCATGCGGGATAATTTCGGAGATGAGGGTTAAGAATAAAAATGTTCCATATGTTCATACACCCAAGCCTGAGATAGAAAAGTTTGCAAATAAAACAGAATGGGAGTCGAACACTCTGATAGAGATAGAACAGCAGGACCCTTTGGTCACGATCTCACAGACAACTACACCACAGGTTCCCAAGGAGAAAATATCTAGGAAGGATACTTCACCTTCCGTCACCGAAGTCTCGGCTGAAGATTTCCAATTACACACCAAAAGGCTAAAACCCATTCATACAATTGACACCGCTGGTGAAAAGGAAACCCAATCCACTACTGCTAGGGAAGGTGATCAACCACCTCTTATCACAAGCGACAAGCAGATCATGTCCTTAGTTTCATCCAAGAAGCCAATGAATACTTCACTAGTTGACTAACTGAGTAAAGGAGGACCGAAGTTAAGTATTTTTGAGAAGTATGATCTGATTAAGAAGAGGAATCAAATGCTAGCCAACAACACTTATGCTCAGTTTCGGAAACAGACATCAACGACACAACACGGGTTATTGTCCACATTTGATACTAAGAAGGGTATAATACACATGGTTTTTCTACAAGCACAAGTGCCCGACCCGAAGGTAATCACTGATTACAAAAGGGTGACATTCGAGTTTCACACCAGGGATGTGCACCCTGCTAATCAAATGGATCTGCACAGGCAAACTGGAGAAATAGTTTTCTCCACTTTGGCAAATGCTTCTACTACAGTTGCTAAACTACAGGTCTCTCTGAGAAATGTTCAGACACAGTTGAAGTTAGAGAAAATATCATCCTTTGCAAAGGATAACAAAATTAAAACGTTGGAAGAAATGGTCCTCAAGATCAGGTATGACCCCTTGAATGTGAAAGTAGTCGAGGAGATGCTTAAAAATAAAAATGCTAATATAGCATCTATGAGGAAATAGATGAAACTACCACCAATGGAAGATGCAAAAGAAAAGGATATAGCTGAAATAGAAGGTGAGAAGGACGAGATGCTCAAGTTGATCATGGAGAAGAATGCACAGTTGAAAGATATGGAAGTGGAACTGGAAAGGTTAGTGAAGGAGAAGGAACAATCAACGCTTATGGAAGTCATTCCATTGAGCGTAGTTCCACTTACAGGAGTAAGCACAACATCTGTAGCAGGAACCCCCTCAGTAGAGATCCCCTTAGCAACTCCACTGACAGCTCTGGAAAAGACAGTAGAACTAGAAAAATCCATGGAGGAGATGAACTTGCAAGAGACAGAAATTAGCAGACTAAAAAAGGAGGTTGAGGACCTTCAAGAACTCAAGTCTTCTTACCAGACCGGCTAATCCATGGAGAAACAAGCATCAGACAAGCTCAAATAGGAATTTCAGTAGCTTTGAAATAAAACAATAGCAGGCAAGACACTCACTGAGGCCAAGGAAAATATCTGGATGGATATCTCCAAATCCATAAATGAAATATGGCCTATGGTGCAAATCATGTTCGAGAAAAATGAACTAGTACAAAGGAGCAAGCAAGCTATCAAGAAAATAAGAGGAGAACTGGGAGAGATGCCCATAGAAGTCACTCAGATCATCAAATTCCTGAATTCAAAAACCAGGGAGGAGTTGGAGGGTTTGAAGGTTGAAGACAGGATGGAAACCATCCTCTAGGTCAAGAGGGTTCTGACCAAAAGAGGACTAATGCTACAGTTGGAGGAGAAGGTCCAGACTATGGACACAAGAGTGCAAATTTTTTTCGGTAAAATCGAAGATCTGCAGAAGAAAGGTATCTCTGGTTTAAGGGTCTTAAATGACAAGTTAATGACCCTTCCTGATTATAAACAGAGGCTGGCCAAAGTGGCCAAAGATATTTCAAAATTTTTGGGAATATAGGGCAGCATAATGGGCAAGTCATTCTTAGAAACCTTACATCCAGACATTAGCATACAACACGAGATCTGATATATTTTCATCGTCAAGACAAATTTTTCCAAGTACATAGAGATGGATGAAATATACCGAAGACTACTCAAAGTCATCATTCCCAGTCATCTTCGGTGGGAAGAGATATGTAATATGATTGAGTAGGCGATGAGGTGTCCAAGCCCTATCAGCAATCTGGTCAGACGAAGTCATGCAGATGAATCACCAACGGTTTTCCCAGAAATTAGCATGAAGATTTCAACACATCATCAACAGTTCCTGAATTTTTGTATCTTGTTGAGTTAGTTAGCTAAATTTAGAATCTGCCATGTCCTGATCTTTAATGACAGGATCGTATGTAATTTTTGATTATAAATACTCCAAACTTTGAAGTATGAAGGGTTGATCTTTATGCCCTATAAGCCAAAAAAGACTGTAATTGTTTATCAAGAGATCTTCCAGTAATACAAAGGGACGTTTCACAGGATTCTTGCGTGTTATTCATTGGTGATGTTTATCTTTCCGTGTTAAATTTTTTTCTTGCTCAGTTGTCATATTGTTTTATAATCTAATCTTTTAAAAGTAGTGCATGTTGCAGGATTTATCTTTGTATACCCTATCTCTGACTTTATAGATCTTAATGTTTATATTTTGATATTATAGTGAAGAAATTCTTAAATGCTTCTTTACTTTAATTGACATTCTCATCTTTTTTTCTATCCATCACTTTGCTGCTAAAGAATCCAATGAATGCTTTATCTTGCCTTGTGAAAAGAATCTTTTAGTTCCTGTTTAGATCTCTATCCTTATAATATAGACCCCATATCCCAATGGATGCGTAAACTCTCTTTCAACCAATTTTATAAATAAAAAACAAACCATTCGATCTTACTCTACTTAACTAGCCTAATATTTTGAAGTTAAAACATATCTAAATTTTATAGAGAGATCCCTCTCTGAAATCGGCAGGGCTAATTTTATAGAGAGATCCCTCTCTGAAATCGGCAGGGCTAGATCCCAGTTTCGAAGTGGTTGGATAAAGTTACCTCTGGTAAATTTATTCTACCCTGACAACCTCTAGGAATTTACAGAGTGATAACAAGTCCATTACCCATACCTTTTTTCTACCAGAATTTTCTACCGAACTTTATTCAAGGGTTGACATCAATGAAAACAAACCCAAATAATCAAGATAGAGAGTCTAAAAAGAGATTAAAGGAGACTCCATGGGGTTCATTTTTTGTATAACCTTTACGATTCCGAAAAATTGATAAAATTTTACTCAGTTACATTCTCATGTATTTACGAGCATGAGAAAGAACAAAGACTAGGATCAATATTTGTTTCATTTTTACACAAGCTTGAAACAAAATTAAACGTATTATTGTAAATTTCCAACGTAATTTGAAAAGGTAGGGATATCCATGTATGGTTGTTACTCTACCCCTAGCTTGAAAATCTATCATCTTAACTCCATAATGATAATCAAAGGCTGGAGACATGCCCCTCCAAGATTCATTTCATTTGTCGACTTTGAGGTTGTCACCAATTTCTGTACTAGATGGAGAAAAAGGATAAGGGTGGATGAAAGGAAGGTTTAAATATGAGACCTAACAAAAGACTTGAGTCAACATCTACGAGATCTAACGAAATACTTGACTCAATGGGAGAGGTGATTGTTTCATTTTTTAACGAGATTGACACATGAAAAAAACTATGTTCAAGACCTTTGTTTCATTTTTTAACGAGCTTGACACAAAGAAGTAAAACTATGCTCAAAGATCTAGGTTCAATCCCCATATTTTTGTTTCATATTTTAATGAGATTTCTATAGAGAGGAAAACTATGATCGTAACCTTTGTTTCATTTTTTAATGAGCTTTCTACAAAGAAGAAAAACTGTGCTCATATATTTCGTTTCATTTTTTAACAATCTTGCTACAGAGAGGAAAACTGTGCTCGTAGCTCTGGGTTCAATCCCCATATTTTTGTTTCATTTTTTAATGAGCTTTCTACATAGAGGAAAACTATGCTCGTGGATTCTTCTTGATCATGGATTCCAAGACGAAAATGCTCTGGAAGGAATACATGTCAAGGGAAAAGATTCAATCATGGCTTCTAAGAGATCTTCACTAGATGGAAGAAAAACACTCTGGAAGGAAAACATGTTGACGACCTCGATAAGGGTAGGAAGATATGGCTCTAATATCCTTATAGAAGATATTACCATGTCAACTAAAGGATCAAAGTTAGGACAAGGGAGATATTCCCTCTCATGCATGGTTGAATGCATGGGGTAGGTTGTTACATAATTGGCCTGTGGTGGGGCAGACATCGTTGGCATGTATGCACCATTCAGGGAAGGTGGATGGTTGACCATTAGATGAGGGTCAATGAATTAAATTTGGTCGATCATTACTATGTTTCCATTTTGAGGGAAACACATTACTCAAAAGAGAGTGGACAAAAAATCTCTCATAATGTAGACATAATCTCTCCCAAGGAGCGGGTTAAAGTCCAAGGGGTCATGAACTACCATCAAATACACGTAGACCATTTTTCCTCGCAAAGTAACTATAAATTAAGGAAGGATCCCTAAAGGTTGACTATATCTTCTATCAAAGGTCAACAAATTCTGAGTCACAGGCACAAGTGGTGGGGAACCAAAATCTTGCCAAGCATTTGTGGATAATATGCTAACAGAAGAACCTTCATCTATTACAATGTTAGGAATATTCCTATCACAAACTTGCACAATGATTTGGAAAGGAACATAAGAGGGAATATGGGGTTCTGTCAAATGATTAAAATTAATAGAAATCATTTGATTTCTTGAATGGGATGCCATCAGGATGGGAGGAGTGACCTCTTTTCTAGGTGAATCAATATTAACAAGGTAGAACTGAGCGACATCCTCACTCTTTGAATGAGGAGTGGGATCGACTGATGATGGAACTGGATCAACTACTTTGGTTTCACTCTTCAAAGGAGGAGTGGGATCAACTGATGACAAAACTAGATCGACCACTTTATCACTCTTCAGAGGAGAAGTGGGATCGATTGATGATGGAACTGGATCGACCAATTTGGCACTCTTAAAGGGAGGAGTGGGATTGATTGGTGAAGGAACCATATCGACCACTTTGGTGCTATTTAGATGAAGAGTGGGACTGATCAATGATGGAACTGGATCAATCACTTGGGTTTCACTTTTCAGATGAAGAGTGGGGCTAATCAATGATGGAACTGGATCAACTACTAGGGTTTGTGGTTTAATCAAGGATGAAACCAGATTGGCCACCTGATCAACCAGACTAACCGGGGATGGAACCGGATTGACCAATCCATCAACTAATGACGGTTTGGGAGAAATATTACGATAACTAGTTGGAATTTGAATATTTACCAAAATATAAGAAGTCACGTGCATACGAGGGAAAAGGTGAGAGTAATGATTACTGTCACATAACAAGTAAGAAAATTTGAGAGTTCTATTCTTCTTAACTTCACTAGCTGACAGGGTGTCACCAACATGTCCCACAGGGGATGATGACATGGAAGACCACATTTCTAAGACCTTGGGGAGACCAGGTAAATCCCTCAGAAAGTGGTCACCCTTACAAAGAATGCAAGGGAATTTGGGCTTAGGATTCTTCATTTTAATCTTGTCGACTTTATCAACACTCCTAGTATGATTAACCATAGTTGGTTGCTTGGATCCAACATGATATTATGTGGTTGGAGGCTTGGTACCTTTATGATTCTTCTTCTTATTCTCTTTATGTTACTTCTTCTTCTTATCAACCTGGCTACTCGCTTTAGATATTTCACTAGGCGAATAAGGAGAAAGGGAAGGAGACCTAACAGGTGAAGAAGGAGAAAGGTCAAAATGAGGTTGATGTGTGGGTGGTGTGATTACATCTAAAGCACCAGGTACATTCCAAACACTCAGAAGATTCAAGATCTCTGGAGTGGCGAACAACCAAACCATTAATCTAATCGTGAGTCCTGGAAGACTCAGTGTGGAAATGCATGGAGGACCAACATTTCCAAAAGAAGGAAAGGTGAAAGGTTCCCCAGGAAAAGGGGTTCCTCCGTTGGTACTCCTGAGACTTAATTCCATTGACACTGACTTGACCTAAGGTACACTAAGGAAACCAAGAAGCACACACTACAAATATAAGAAGAAAACAATCAAACAAACCTCCCTACAATGAAACCACTTGTTGGTGATGAAATCCAACATTGCAATATAAATATAGGAAGGGGTTGGGATAGAGTGGGTGGATCAGTTACATCGGTAACCTGCTTAATGTACTTGAGCCTTGGTGCAAGTTCCCACATGGTTTTACTCGTTGGTGTACCCTCCAAGGAGCCCGATTGAGTTTTACCAATGTATGTTCCAGGTATAGTGAAGACTTTTATTCACCGTCACTTTGTGTGAGGACCCTAAATATTTTTGCTACTAAGGAAAGCAACTCGCAATCAACCTCTGGGCGGGTACAATCAATGTTTTTGTAATTAAAAAAATTTCAAAAAATTGTTTGCATTGTCTATGAGGCCAACACCCCTCTCATGTGCACATCAGTGCACCAATGTATCCCTACAACAACCATCAAGGCGCTTTAAAAATCAGAACGCACACCATTCATGATTTGAGAAAGCGTTGGCAGTTTTCGACGTTTTTTTCTTGTGTTTTTGGGCAGTGCCCTCTCCACCACTACACTAGTGCATTGGCATGCATTTCAACAGCTTGTAGGGGCATTTTAACAAATGGGCAGCACTCCCCCACTAAATCTTGAGGAGTGCCAAGCCTTTTTGGGCTCTTGAGACAACCCAGGGCATCAATTTTTGCATCCAACCAGTGCCTAAAAACGAATTTTGAACCATACAAATGAAAGAAAGGAACAAAATCACTTACCAGGTCCAAACGATGAGGAAAATGGTTGACTGTAGCTCTAGCATCGAACAATGCAAGATTCACCTCCAAAGAACAAATTCTCCACTAATACAAATCTTTGCACAAATGAAATGGTAAATGATATTGTTACCCCATTTTACTATTATACATTTCATTTTTGCATAATATATAGTCATTTTTGGGTTTTTGAAATTTTTTTGGAGGCCTTATTAATCCCCTGGAATGCAGTTTTGACATTATTGGCAGGGTTCAGAGCAGTTTTGTTCATTTTTTCATCTTGTCACATTCACGAGCATAATATTAGTTCATTCTCAAGCTCAAACACATAAGAACGCATGGGTAAAATTGTATCTCTTTTTCGGACCCACATGGATACACGAAAAAGGAACCCCTTGGAGTCATCTTTAAGCTCTTTTCAGACTCTCTAAACGTGAAAAGATTTCCGAGTGATCATGCTTCCTTTCCCACTCGTTAAAAGGTTTGAATGGGCATGTTTTGAGTGATAATTTATCTCTCTTTCGGCCTCACAAGACTAACATTATGAAAAAGGAAAACACTGGAGTCATCTTTAAGTCATTTTCAGACTCTCTAAATATGAAAAACCACTAAATTTACCTTCTCTAGACTCGTTAAACAATCATACGTTGAAGGGTCCATACAGGATCGAGCCCTTACTTCTTCCAGTTCATTAAATAAAGGAAGATGAACTTACCGAAGGTGAGTTATATCGATCATGTGTTACCCTCCTCGAGCTCGTTAAAATAAAAAGACGTACTCATCTATCTGGATGGGGGGGAAAATTGAAGGAAGCAAGCCAAGAAGTTTTTGAGAACATTACCATTAATTCTTACAGTCACCCTTGAACACAACATTTTATATTTGCACGCATTTTATATCTATTGAAATTTTCAACTGAACCAATCCTTTGAATTTCCTTACTCCTTTGGGTCACCCAAAAAAAGTCACAGCATCCACTGCATTATCAAGTTTTGGTCCTTGTCAAGTTTCTGCTATCATGCCTCAGTGTTCAAGGGAAGTATCTACTTCAAGAGTCAACCATCATAAATTCCTATTTAAATACCCATGTCATTCCAAGTTCTTTTGATCCACCAATTACATCTCTGTGTCAGTTTCATGTCGTTGATGGGGGATACACCAAGGCCCTCCCTCGAAGATTCTATTCCTATCAACTTCAGCACATTATCCAGGAGCTAGAATTAGAAACCAGTTAGTACCTTGGGACCTGCATGCCTCAATGGCAGGCCTCTTCGCGTCTGATAGTGGATTTACATCATTGAACTCTAATCGGATGATTCCATGGATGTTCAACTTCATATCATCCATTCACATTCGTTGGAATGTAATAGAGTACCTTTGGAATCATTGACATCAATGGTGATTTCTCTCGCACTTGTTAACGATTTACCTCATTGACCGGTAATCAAGTGGTTTCTTCCATGTTCAACATTAGGACATATATTCACATGGTTAGATTCATACTACATCGATATTGGTAAGAATACCATGGGTTGAGTCATCACTCTTATCTGTACTTTTCTCAGTTTGCGACGGAGTTTCTTTTTAACATTGACACATATACTATTACATAGATCCACTTTGTATTGGTCATGGCTATGTATTGTTGTCTCGTAGATCCACTGTGTATTCTCCGTGGCTATGATCAGTTTAGGTCATAGGAGTATAGATACACATTATATCTTCAGTGGCTATACCTTTTTGTCAATATAATTGTGGATCCGCAGTCTATTTTATGGTGGTCATACCTTGAAAGTATTTATCACTCAAGCATAGGTATGCCTGCCTTGGGTTTGAAACATGTCATAACATTTGTTTGATGGTCGTGTGCATATTCCATCAGGTTCTATGAGTATTTACCCTTGCCTAAAAAGGTCTACAAATTACTTCAGTCATTAGTTCTCATCTTATAACTTCTCACTTTAGGGGGCAATCTGTTACACATAAAAATTACCCATTAGGATGATGGCCTAGTTTCGTCATTAACAATGTCGCAAGTGTCGCATTTCTCCTACAAGTGTCGTAAATATCATATTGTTGTCTTGTCTATGTTGTGTCTTAGATGAAATTAACAAGAACACTTAAAGAGACCTCAAAAGACTGGTTTTGAAGAGGAGAAGTTAGTTGACAAAGAGTGCAAGTCTTTTGCCACTGAGAAAACCACTAAAAAATCAATTTTGGAAGGTAGCTCTCCCCTATACACTATCAAGGAGTGACAATGCTCTGTGACCTCTTTTGGGGGAGCGTTCCAATACTTTGTGCCCCATTCTGAGGGAGCGCTGGCATTTTTTGAGAAAATCTTTGGATTGTTGAGAGAAATCAGGGAAGAATCCCTTCATATATGGAGTTGGTTGGGTTCGGATCTGAGGTCAAGGCTCGACCTTAGGGAAGATACACAACTAAAGGAGAATAATCCTCAACTTGTCCCAAGGATCTCTTCAGTGGTTAGGCCTCTTCATGGTGAAAAGAGAGAAATTTTGAAGTATCAAACTTATGTTCTCATAAGGGAGATATCATTGAAGCATCAACATTCTGTGTGGATTATTTGAGAAAGGGTCTAGACAAAGGGAACTTGGTGAAGCTGTTGCACTACATCCATGGCTATAAGAACCACTTTGTTCTCATTAATATAAATCTATGAGTGGCTTGTTTCCTTTAAAGTTTGCATACATTTCATGAACTTGTTTCTTTTATAGATTCAATATGAAACTAATCATGGTAGAGTAGGAAGTATCGTTGTTGTTGCTCATTGTACCACAGGACCTTCTGAAGAACTTGGAGATCAAGATCAACCTAGATCGAGCAAGGACAAACGTCGATAAAAAGGTATTTATTATTCGTCCTTCCTCTTGTTTGATAGTTTAGCTTTATAAAAAGGAATGTTAGTGTCCACAATAAAAATTTTTGTCTTGGTCATAGGGGTCTAGTATCCAAGAGGAAATATTCTTGTCTACAGGGGGATTCTCTTGTAACAGAGGACCCTAAATATTTTGGGTACTAAGGAAACCAAGTTGAAATCACCCTATGGGAGGGTACAATCGATAGTTCAGTCTGAATTTATGGGCATGATAACAAGTCCAAAATCCTTCAAGAGAACTGAGGACAAGTGGACCGGTAGAACTCCAAAGGACCCCGAATATATTAGGAATTCATGAAGCACCGAGACCAAATGAAGATAGTTGGACCTCAAGAAGAACCCCCAAAATAAAATATTACTACTACAAATGGTCAAGCCTCGGAGGGATAATCTTCATTTCTCTCCCGAACATGACCTCGTGCATAACCCCTATGTGAGACAGGGATCCCAGTTGGACCTCAAGAAGAACCCAAAAAATTGGATTTACTCTCCCTATCGCAAGATGCTAAGTTTTTCCTGAATGCTTTGGATAATTATACTCACAACCTATTCCAAATCCCTACACTTGCTAATGTATGTTTGCTATTAGAAAAAAAATGTTTGATCAATTTTATAAGTGCTTCATTTTAGGGTTGATTGTTGTTTACTCAAGGGTGCGAAAGTGAAACTAATGATGTTGTAGAATCGACTCCAAAAGAATGAAAAAACATGATATGCAAATATTTTTCTTCAATGAATCCTACATACGGGATGGAAAGAGGTTCAATTTTCTTCAACAAAAACACCCAATTCCCAAATGCAATTTGCTAAATGAGACCTAGTTATCTACACTACCCAGCAAAAAGAATGCAACTATATTTATTTGTTTGATTCTAATACATAAAGACATCAAATGCAAATCCTTTAAAACTCCTTTACTTTCAATCAAAATTGAAGAGTCGAATGAAGATACAAAAGACACGAAGAAAAAAGGATTTCAAACAAATCATGCACTCACAAGATAACGAGAAATAAATGAAGATAACTTACTCAATCAAGAACTCAACAATCGAAAAATGCTCAAGGAAACTAGAAAGTTCAGAGAGGATCCAAAAACTGATAGGGAGAAAGAGGAATCACTCAAATGTCCTGACAAAACAAGAAGCAAGAAAAATAAATCCAAGCTAGGCTGTGGTAAGAATAAATTTTGAAATCATTCAAAAAGGGAATATTTGAAAATAAACTTAAGACCAACAAACCTTTGCAGACCTTTTCAATCAGTCAGATAACCAAAAACTTTGCAAGATTCAAACCAAACCAAGAAAAATAAGGAGAATCAATCTCACAATTGGGAAAAGGTTGCAAGATCAAAAAAGACAACAAAATAAGTGATAAGTACCAAATATTCAACACAAAAAAATCCACAATACAAATTATAGACTCCGAGCAAGAATATCTGCAAGATAGATTAGGAAACACCGAGCAGAAAAGGGAAGACAACGCCAAAGAAGGAGATCAACGCTCCTGTTTTCAAGGGAAAAGAGCATTGTAGTTCTGTGATAAACACTACAAGGGATCACTGATTACAGATCAATTCTGTGATATACACTCCAGGGAAGCACTACCCTTCCAAGAAGCTCAAAACAGAGGCTTAAAACTTCGAAAAAATCACCCAGAATTGCCAGAATTTTGTGAAATTGTAAATGAAGAGGGGAGAAAGGAAATAGATCAATAAAAAACAATAAAAATGGTATAAAAGGTCAGAAAAAGGTAGAGACAATCTAAGGAAAGGAAAATAAATGTTCGTCCCTTCTGGAGTCGCCAATTTTTGTTGTAGGCAAATTCCCCCGTGGACAGGTGAATATTCTCTTGGATCCTAGACCCCTATCACCAAGATAGAAAAATGCTAACATTGGACACTAACATTCCTTTAAATGTAGTTAAACTAGTCCAAGAGAAAAGAGGAAGAAAGTATGATGTACCTTTTTCTGAAGCTTGTCCTCATTTAGTCTAGGATGAACTTGATCTTCAAGCTCCTTAATGAGATCTGCAATCCAATAGACAACAAAGACAACACATAATTCCTATTCTACCAAGATTAGTTTAAACTAACAAAATACAAGTATATGAAACCATACACAAACTTGAAGGAAATAGGCCAAACATATATTACTGAGAATATTACAAGGCACTTACAATCTGTAGATGCAGTTGCAACAACCTCTCTAAGTCCTCCTTGTCCAACCCTTGTACGATGCTCCCAAGATCATAGATTTGATATCCAAAATCTTCCTCCTAAGATCATAAGTTTTATTCCTCTAATATTCCCCCCATAATCAAAGGTTTGATACCTTCCAAATTCTCCTTTTTTTCCTTGAAAAGGATTCCTTTTATAAGCTTGGGAGGCTCAACCACCATGAGTATATTTTTGGATTGGTTGATTATATGACTCATTTAGGTTAGGATATGATCCTAGGATAGTGTCAAAGGATATTATTCGATCCAAACCAACCTCATCTCCAAGAGTCGGCCCTCAAAAAGAGGCGAGATTCTCCAAAATTTCCTCTAACCAAAGTCAGTGCTCCCCACTAGTTAGAGACACTGCGTTGATAATAGATCAATTCTCCCCACATAAGGTAAGGGGGGAATTTTATCACTCCCTTATCATGGACAGGGGGGCGCTACCCTTCAAAAATTCCCCAAAAAGGGTTGATTTGTCAAGTAAAAAGTGTTTCTAGCCTTGAAATGACGAGTTTCCTCCTCCAATATGACTTAGGGATTATGGAAAATGTTCTTGGATGGTTTTATGGGGTTAAAACACATTTAAAAACATAGAAAAGTGCATGTGACACTTATTAAGTTGCATACAGAACTTGACGACACTTGCGACACTTACCAAGGTGCATACGACACTTTTACAACACTTGTGACACTTAGGGTGAGATACTTAAGTGTGAAATTTTGATGTGTAACAATGGCACCACTAGGGCCCCACATATTGTATGTTACTTTGTTCCAAACTATCTTTTAATGAGATAAATTACTTACCAAACCATTAAAATAGGGGTTACCTCTCTTCTTTTGAGCAGTAGTAAAAAACTTTGGCCTTTATTTCCTATTCAAATAAGAAATTGCATCCTATCTAATGGTCCCCATGCTAGAAAATAAGAAGAATCATTTAAAATATGTATTTGTATTCCTTTGAGAGGAAAAAGGCCATGATCCACATGAAATTTTAGTTGGTCGTGTTGGATATATAGGTATCACCCATTCTAATATACATGTGGTTGATTTTGAGGAAGACAAGTTCAAAGGAATTTTTTTTTATGAAGAAATCTTACAAAAATTACCTGATGATATTGCTAAACAAGAAATGGAATCAGGGCAAGAAGAAATGAATAATATTACACAGGAACATTTTCAAAAGCTTCTACCAGAAGATCAGAATAAATTAAACATCAAAGGACAATAGAATATCAAGAAGGAATAAGAGTTAGAACAAAAGAGATTGAAAGTTGAGGAATAGTATCAAAGAAAACAAGATTAGGAAGAAATAATAAAAAAGGAAAATGATACCAAGGTTGAGAGAGATGCCCTTCAACATAAGAGAGATGAAGAATAGGATAAAATATTAGTTGCAGAGGTTGAGGCTAACAAAAAAATGGAGGAGCATTTGGAACAAAAAAGTCGAAGGAATTAAGCAAAACCACAAGCAACCCATCAACTCCCAATCTGGTCATAGTGAAAATTTCACTGCATGAATACACCCCCCTCAATTCCATTCCAGGTAATACCACCCTTTCTTCACAAATTTTGAGTTTTGAAGGTGTTGTAGTAGCTGTTGGAGATTATTACTATAATGATAGGAAAAAGAGAATTGAAAAGAGGTCAAACAAAAGGAAAATGGGAGAATCTACTAAGTCCAAATAATCTACATGGAGAGTTGTGGAATGGAAAGTTGGGCCTCAACTAGAGGATAATTTTGTACAAGAA
>SNQJ01S0031004.1:229259-275698 GCA_010110895.2 Picea sitchensis | reverse complement strand
AAGAGTTCTTTGAACTCAGGTTGGGAAGCATGACCATGGCAGAATATGAAAAGAAGTTCTTGGGATTGTTGAAGTATGTGGGGTTTATCAAGGATGAGAAGGTGAAGATACAAAGGTTTTTGAGTGGACTGCCCTCCTTTTATAAAGAGAAAATTCAATATGATGAGTCTAAGACTTTGACAAAGACCATTAGAAAGGCTAAGTACCTGTATGAGCAAGGAAACGGCAGAGAATCTTTGCAGAAGTCTTGAAAGGATAAAAAGAAAGAGAAATTTGATCATAGAAGGAAGGGATTCAAACCTTCGTTCAACAGAAACATCCCTAATAAAAATCAGCAAAGATCAGTCTACGAAGAATGAATCCAAGATAGAAGACTCCTTGGGAAAATGGGGAAGACCACCAATCAAATGTTGGGGATGCAAATAAGATCACATGTACAAGGATTGGTCCCTCACAAAGAAGACAAAATGAAGACCATGCACAACATCCAAGAGGCTACAACAGGAGAAGACATGGGCAGAAGTATTCCAAGAATACATGCAGCCTTAGAAGATCGACAAGCAAAATATCAAGCCCATATGATTGAAGTGGAATGTAAGATCATTAATCAGTCTGTTGCTATTTTAATTGATTCAAGAGCAAGCCATTGTTACATTGATCCTAAAATAGTGGATAGATTACATTTGGAGAAAAGCAAGCTAGAGAAATCAAGTTTGGTTCAGCTAGCCACTAGAACCAAAAGAAGGATCAACAAGACTGTTAGAGGTTGTCAAATAAATCTTAATGGAGTGAGTACTAATGCTGACCTAAATATCATACCATTGGGATCTTATGATATCCTAACCGGAATGGATTGGTTGGACCAACATCACGTTGTCCTAGATTGTCATAACAAGACATTTACATGTCTTGATGAAGAAGGAAAACAAAGCATTGTGCAAGGAATTCCAAGACCCATTTCTATAAGGGAGATTTCAACTTTACAGCTTAAGAGATGTTTCAGAAAAGGATGTCAATTGTATGTAACTCATCTAGAGGAGCAAGAAAAGACAAAAGGGCCAATCCTTGAAGACTTTTCAATATTGCAAGAGTTCGAAGATGTATTCCAAGAAATACCAAGATTGCCACCAAAGAAGGAAATAGATTTCTCTATTGACTTAGTACCAAGCCCTGCACCAATATCAAAAACTCCTTACAGACTGAATACACCAGAATTAAAGGAAATTACAAATGCAATTGGAAGAATTGTTGAAGAAAGGGTACATACGCCCAAGTGTTTCACCTTGGGGAGCACCAATACTCTTTGTCAAAAAGAAGGATGGAACATTGAGGCTGTGTATTTACTTTACACAGCTAAATAAAGCCACTACGAAGAACAAATACCCTCTACCCAAAATTGATGACCTCTTTGATCAGCTAAGAGGAGCAAAGATATTTTGAAAGATACACTTGAGATCAGGATACCACCAGGTAAGAATCACAGAAAAAGACATCAGTAAGACAGCCTTTAGAACTAGGTATGAACATTATGAATTTATAGTGGTGCCATTTGGACTGACCAATGCACCAGTTGTCTTTATGTGCTTAATGAATGGCATATTCATAAACTGTCTGGATAAGTTTCACATTGTGTTCTTGGATGACATACTTATTTATTCTAAGTCTGAGGAAGAGCATGAACATCAATTGAGGTTGATGTTGCAAGTGATGAGGGAACATCAGTTTTATGCCAAGCTTAGTAAGTGTTATTTTTAACAAGAACATATCCATTATTTTGGACACATTATTTCAGAAGAAGGTATAGCAGTAGATCCAAAGAAGATTGAAGCCATTAGAGGATGGCCAGCACCCAGGAATGTTTCAAAAATCAAACCTTTCATGGGATTAGCCAGATACTACAAGAGATTTGTGGAAGGATTCTCTAAAATTGTTCATCCCATCACTTCTTTACAAAAGAAGGGAATTAAATTTGAATGGACAACAAAGTGTGAAGAGAACTTTAATCTGTTGAAAGAATTACTTACTAGTGCACCTATATTGAAAATTGTTGACCCAAATGAGAATTTTGTGGTATGTACATATGCATGCAAGGAAGGACTTGGTGGAGTCCTCACTCAAAATGAACATGTCATTAGTTATGAGCCCAGAAAGCTTAAAGAACATGAGAGGAATTATGCCACACATGATTTGGAGCTTGTTGCCATAGTTCATGCATTGAAAATGTGGAGGCATTATCTCACGGGAAAGAGGTTTGAACTAAGGACAGACCATAGTGGTCTGAAATATCGTTTTGAACAGCCAACTTTGAATGTCAAGCAGACAAGATGGCTGGAATTTTTAAGTGAGTATGACTTTGACAGTAAGCACATCAAAGGAAAAGAAAATAAAGTTGTTGATGCACTCAGCAAAAGGATACATCTCATGCATACTACAGCCATTAGTATGCATCAGCCAGATTTAAAGAGCTGAATTTTAGATGTTGTTGTTACAGACCAGCATTGTCTATAGGTAAAATAAAGTTTAAAACGGGAAAATATACAGCAGAAAATTAGAAGTACGAGATAAAGGAAGATGGATTACTTATGCATAAGAATAAAATTTATGTTCCTAGTTATGGACAACTTAGAAATTTGGTATTAAAAGAAATGCATAATGTTTCATATGTTGGACATCTTGGTTACTAGAAAACAATTGCAATAGTAAGAAGCCAATTCTTTTGGCTAGGAATGAAGAAGGATGTTGTCGATTACATTACTAGATGTATGGAATGTCCGAGAGTGAAGGCTGAGAATAGACACCCAGCGGGTTTGCTACAGCCATTGCCAATTCCAGAGAAGAAATGGGAAGTAGTAACCATTGATTTTATAACTAAGTTGCCCAGGACAACAAGGCAACATGATTCAATAATGGTAGTGGTTGATAAATTGACAAAGGTTGCTCATTTTGTTCCTGTAAAAATGACTCATACAGCATCTAATATTGCAAAAATTTATATGAGGGAAATTGCTAGGTTGCACGGGATCCCTAGAGCAATTGTTTCAGATAGAGATACAAAGTTTACTTCAAACTTTTGGAGAGGATTATTTAAAGGATTTGGTACAGATTTGAATTTTAGCACAGCATACCATCCACAGTCAGATGGGCAGATAGAGAGAGTCAACCAAGTGATTGAAGACATGTTGAGAATGTATGTGATGGATAAGCCATATAAGTGGAAAGATTACTTGCATTTGGTTGAGTTTACCTATAATAATGGATATCAAGCTTCATTGAAAATGAGCCCATTTGAAGCTTTGTATGGTAGAAAATGCAATATTACAGTGAGTTGGGACAACCCAGTAGACAGAGTAGTACTTGGGCCAGAATTGCTCAAGGATATGGAAGACTGGATGGTTAAAATTAAGTAGAATTTAAAGGCAGCACAAGATAGACAAAAGGGTTATGCAGATAAGAACAGGACAGCTAGAGAATTTAAAGTGGGAGAGCATGTGCTTTTGAAAGTGAAGCCCAAGAAGACCTCATTGAAATTGGGCAGCTATACAAAGCTAGCAGCCAAAATCTATGGTCCATTTGAGATATTGGACAGAATATGGTCAGTTGCATACATGCATGCATTACCTGCTTCCATGAATGTACATAATGTATTTCATGTCTCTTTGCTGAAAAAGTATGTACTTGATCTTAACCATGTTATTGGTTGGAATTTGATTCGGGTGGAGCCAGAAGGAGACTTTCAGGTCCAGCCAGTTTGTATATTGGACAAAAAAGTCAAAATGCTCCATAATCGAGTCATAGAGTTGGTAAACGTTCAGTGGACCTGCTACGGTCCTAAAGATGCTACTTGGGAGCATGAATATGCCATGCGGGCAGAGTATCGCGGCTTTTTGAAGAGTTTTGAAATTTTGATTTATGTTCTGTATATGCACTGAGGATAGTGCCAAAATAAGGGGGAGGGGAATGTAATACCCGGTTTTGAGTCCCCAAATTAAATAATGTATTTTGTTTATTTGATAAAAGGTTGAAGCGCCCAAACAATTAAAAAAAAGTCGGAGTGCCTAGGAAATGTAATGCTTTGATCATTATTAATAATAAAATACATTGTTGGTTGCAAGACGGACAAGGACAAGAGTTATAGGGGGCTATGATTCCATGAGCTAAAAGGGCTAAGTCTTTTTAAATTATTTTATTTTACTCACCTTGGAATTTTGGAGAGAAAGAAGTGGTTACATAAGCTTCTTGGAGGAAATCCATGTAGTTCTTGATTTTCCATGTAAATATAAACACCTCTTGTGGGTTGTTTGGGGGTTCATCTCCTTTCACTCGTTCACTCTTCATTTTTTTGGTTCTTCATTTATTGTTGTTGATTCATTATTCCTCATGCATTCTTGTTCTTGGTTGGGACATGGGGACGAATTGCTAAGGAAAAAAGTCATTGTTTGCTAGTTGTACTAATTATTGGTGTATTCCAGCCATGAATCAGTGCTTACATGCCTAAGATACATTGGCATATGCTAAACATTGTTGAAAGCTACGAATCTTGAGAGTCCCAGCATGGAGATTCTTGACCAGATGCACTGGAGCCCTGGAAAGAAGTGGATAGCTTGAGAGACTGCGTGGCAGTGAAGGGGGTTCATTGTCTTTTGGTTGTGCAGGTTGGAGAGAAGAGAGTTGGTGTACTTTGGATTGTTGAGTGTTGAGAAACCTGTGAGAGCTTGAGTGTTGACTGGTTTGGGAAGCTGAGTGTCGCTCTAAAACCCGTCCTTATGGATTCATAGCCCTAGCTCGGGGGTGACATGTTGTTGAGACTTGGAACAACAGTGTTTGAGGTTGGGTGGAACGTCCTTGGTCTGCAGCAAGTTGGTGATTGATTTTGTTTAAGATAAGTGCTCTCTATCATAGTTTCCTTTGCTTGTACATTTATTTTCATTGTATATTAATTATTATCTCTGAGATTTGTTTTTATAATATGCATGCTTGTTGGTTATTGTTGTGCATGACATTGTTCATTTCTCTTATGATGTAGTATGAATCTTGATTATTGCATTTGAATCTTTCATGTTTCTTTATTAATCAAATGTTATCAAAATTTGAAATCAGTTTTGAAGTGCGTTTTTGAAGTAGCGTGGCCCGACCTTGGTGGTTGGGTACGTTACAGGGCATCACCCTAAGTCCTATGCAATGAATGCATATCTTACAAAATGACTTAGCAAATCAAATGTCAAAAGTCAAAATAGGTTAAAGCTATAAATAAAAAGGCAAATAGAGGTTTGGAAAGACACAATGCCAAGGAAAGGGTATCTCATTGCCTAAGCGCTCCCTCTACAGAGGCGCTCATGACGATGACTATCATACATGGCCTTGCATGTTGATGACAATCTACCTATGAAGTAAACCTCAATCCATACTGTTATCACACAATTTGTACTTTGATAGAAGAAAAGGTTAAAGGAGAGCAAATTGGCATAACGGGAGACTATCCTATCACTGTCACCTCAATAGGATGTCTCTTTCTATTTAGGGTGGTAGGCCCAGGGGAGACGTCCCCGGTGACCTGGGGGTTTGCGAAGGCAAAGTAAAAGTGGCTAGATAAAGATCCCCTCTCACAAGTCACCACCGATCAGAAAGTCTGGTTTTATAACCAATGAAAAACATAATATGTCAAAGTGTACCTGCCCAGAACAAAGCAACAAGAAACTAGATATATTTGCAAGTACACTTGCTGGTTAGCACTTCATAAAACCATGGACTTTCTTGAGAAAAGCAATTTGTTGAATATGATGAAGTAAACAGAAAACTTATAACATCAATCTTTATAGAGCAATACTTCACATTAAATGCCTTGAAAATAGCTTCAAAATGACTAAGAATCATTAACCATTGAAATCATAATACTAGCATTTGATAGAAGCAAATAAGACAAGATATAAATCAGCCTTTTCAATTGCCTTTATGATCTTTTAATGTTGCATCTAATGGTTGTAGCTTACTTTAGTAACAGCACCGATATTGTTAGTATGTTAGGCTATTCTAGGGTTAGAAAGTGTTAGTAGGTTGCTCAAAGAGTAGGTTTTGAAGGTTGTGTTGATCAATTACTCAAGAGAGGACTTAGACTAGTGCTTTTAGGGCAAATCGAGTCAATAGTGCAGCAACAAATGTTGAAGAAAAATGATAATGGAAGAGTTAAAGACAAGAGAGATTGATAGATTTGAGTGTTGGTAACCCAAGGCTCCAATTATCAAACCCTAAGGGGAAACTAGCTACTAAGGTGTAGGTAACCCTAGGCCTTAGTAGATTTCCTCCCTCTCCAACTCAATGATGAAGCAAAATCGGCTTAAGATAAAGCAATGGATGCTAAGGTGTTGCAATGGCAAGGCCTTAGCTCATGATTCAAGAAAAATGGCCTTTTGACAAGATCTAGTAGGTGAAAGCTTTTGAAGCTAGGACAATAACATTTGCTAGTCTTCCTAAGGTTTAATCAAGCAATTTCATAATCTTGAATGTAAATGCAAGATAAATAAAACCATAATCATTCAATTTAGAAAAATTGCAGAAAATTCACTTACATACATCAAGAATAATCAAAAAAATCCCTAGTTGAACACATCCACCAAGAAGCTTGCCAAAATACACCAAATTTAGCCTCCTTCAACAAGTGTGCCTAAAATTTCAGCCAAGAAACCCTAAGGAGAGCACACATTTCAGTCCTCACAAGTGTGACTGAAAGATGATGAAAAAATAAGAGGGATTTTCCCCTTATTTAAACAATACTAATGACCAGAATTAGGTCAAAAAGGCCGACATGGCCAGTTACAAATAATATCCAGTTTTTACATTAAATGTCAAATAAAACCCTAAAACAAGCTGTAAATGTGACATCATGCCCTTTTAGGGTGACGTTAGGCCCTTTTTGGGCAACGTTGGCCTCCTGGAGCAAAACGTTAGGCCTCCTTGGGCCTCAGGAACCTGCCACACGTGCCACTTGGCACAAAACTGCCTCCAAAACATCCAAAACGTTGGGTGACCTGGGAGACGCCATGGGCCTTCCAAGGCCTACATCATGGTAGAAAGGGCACAACCCCCCTAGGTCCAAGCCTGTCAAGCTGTCCCTAGTGAAACGTCCTCCTCTCTCTCTGGTGCAATCCTTTGATCTGTCTCTGCCCCTGGCTGGGGTCTCGGCATCCATCTGGTGGGCTTTTAGCCCCATGGAGGTTTGAACTAATCATCTCCCCATGTGTACCTGTCCATCAGGTACATATACATCGGGTGTGACCCTGCAACATCAACAGATACGCCCTCCATGGGCTCATAAGTCACAGGGATCATAGCAATGTCAATCACATCTAATCATCAAGTTATTTAAACATGTGCATAAAAACCCCTTTACCCGGACAAGTGCTCAAAGATGTTATGTTATTCTACAAGCCAAGTTTGGAAGTTTGGAGGGGATGCTAAGACGTCATATTGGGCTAGTGCTTATTGGATGTGGGATGTCCCTAGGTGAAGACAAAATCTAGGTCATGTGAGTGGATGAGGTGATAAGCGATGTCTGGGCAATGGGTGCAGTGATAGCAGGGAAATGTATGGCTTACCTGTGGGTGCCTCTGAAGAGGGTGAGCTGCACCATGTCATGGATGCAAATGTTTCCAAGCCCATTCATGCCTTATATCTTTTATTCTTTATTTCTTTTTCTTTCAAGAGACTAATTGGGGGACACTGCCCTGGCGTGGTGACCAGTGGTGGCAATGTTACCCACAAGCATTTCACGGAAATGAGAAGGCTGGCTCATGATGAGACCCCCTTTCTCTTGGCTATGCCACCAAGAGCCACTACCCTGGCATGGTGACCAGCTGTTGGTAGTGTCATACCGCTACATGCCCATGGAGCTAATAGGTTGTCTCATGATGAGGACCCCTATCCTCCAACTAGGTCTTGATTTATTATTTTTTATGGGTCCCTTTGTTTCTTGCTGAGAAGTTTTTTATTACTTTCTCGGGGATTTTTGGTGAAGCATCTCAAGGTTTCATTCTTTCGGCTTTTGTCTTTTGCTAGCTACTTTTAACCTCTAGACCTTTAGCCCCTTCTTCCCACAAGGCAAGGTACAACCCTTAGATATTTGGCCAACCCAATGTCTGGACCAGTGTAATGGGATGAATGAGCGGGAAAAAGATGAAAAGTGGTAAGTATGGTGGGAGCGGACGATGACCTTTCATGAATCCCACCAGTGGCAACTCAAACCCTATGGGAACCAGCTTACTAGGGCATCCTGTCATTTCCCCCAGGTGTGGTCAAGCGAAAAGGCATAAGGTCCAAGCACATGTTAGAAGCAAAAAGAATCAAATGCACATATTCAAAAGTTTTGAGGATCAAAGTGACACATACCATGATACCCGGACTCATTACCTTATGGAGCAAGACCCATTTTTGCTTGCAAGACCAGGCCGATGTGATGGATGTTGCTACTGCTGCTGACAAAGTGGAGGTGCTAAAGAAGAAAAGAATGGGCCCTCCAGGGCCATGCTCAAGTCAATCTGGCTCTCGGTACTCCATGTCTAGGACCTGTGGGCCTCGAGACATAATCTCCTTAGTTATCCCTAGGCTAGGGGATAACACATACCACATACCATTGCACATACTCCTTGATGGGTTCCTTGGGACATACTTCTTATCCTGGGTACTAGAACACCTAATTGGGGGTAATAATGATCCTCCCGTACCTAAACTTGGCAAATTGCATAACTTTATAAGCTAATGTGAAGTTTGAAGAGGATAATTTGTGAGATCTATCTAATGGCTTTTGTATCGAAATGACTCGCTTTATATGTTGTGTCTAGATTGTGTACCTTGCCTCATGTCCTCATGATGCATTGCACCACTTGAGCCCCTCCTTGGATGATGGATTGCACATGACCACATGCTTGGTTGACACTTGGATCCTTAGGAGGATATTGAGGAGTTACTAGTACACTTACATGGAGGTCGTCCCCACCACTTGAGAGAGGTCGTTCCACACTTCTAGGAGGACGTTGAGCCTTTTAATGACATGGCTCCCTTGACCAGACACCCTAGCACAGATGGGGTATGACTTTGAGCTTCTTGGTGATGGGACGTTGCATGTTGATGATGATTTGATGGGACATTCCACCTTCTCCAAAGGACATTGGACCTTTGCTTGAGGACGTTGCACTTGGAGAGAGGACATGGCACCTTTTCCAGGATGATGGCACCTTTTGATGATGGGACGTTGCTCTTCTACGATGGAACATTGCACCTTTATGATGATGGGGCATCTTGATGTGATGTTTGGGCTTCTTAATTATGATATAGCACCTTTTGATGAGAAGTCACACCCTTTGGAGACATGAGACACCTCTTGGAGATGAAATGTAGCACCTAAGTCACCTAACATGGGGACACGGGACACAGAGGACACAAAAATACGAGTATCCGACACGGACACGGCGATCCCCAAAAACAGGACACGAAGGAAACAAAACATATATATATTATTTATATATTAAAATTTAAATTATGAATTACACATACTACTACTAACTTAGTAAGTACTAACTTACTAACATAAATGATGGCATTTCCAACTCAACACTGTTGTCCAAACCCATAATCATCAAAAAACACATCCCACATCTTTGTCTTTCCCTTCAACCACTCTTCTCTCTGCCCAGTGCCTACAAATAAGACAGAGGTTGGTGTGCACATACACCACTAAGTCACTTGACACAATGACAAAGAGACGAGTTCAACATAAGAGTTTATACTTAAGTGAAAGGTACATTTTTACTGGGGTCGTGACAGAAGAGTTCAACAATCAATGCCACCAACATCGAGGTACATAAAGGGCTTGGTGCCCTTGATTAAATGCCAATTCCATACCCTCATACATGATAGAATCCAGTGRAAACATTGCAATCCTGCCAATCTTGAAATCCTGAAAACCGTTAAGTTGAATTTTGAATGGGACCTAAAATTCTACTTTCTCCATATGAAGTCCAATGAGGTTGGAACCACACTCAAACATCCTGAAACAATTAATGATAATGTTAAAAATTTAAGTAAAAGGATGAAAATGAAAGATAAAAGAGAATGTCACTTTTACTTTAAGAATTTAATATTACCATTAATTACTAGGATGGGTGAAATGGAGGGGGTGGAGACCTCTTTGAATAGCATTAGTAAGGAAGAATAACCCTTAGCTACACACCGAAACACCTCACAATTGCAACGTGCATGAGAAAACATGAGCCAGGGTCCTTTTCTGAGCAAGAGACGTGTCCTATTTTCAGGACACGTGTGCCCTGTGAACATGACACGTTGCAACTTCGTGACAGACACGAATTAGGTCGAATAGTGTCTGACACATTGGACACGCGACACAGCGGGGGATTTGGACGTGTCATGAGACTTAGCGTAGCACCCTTTCATGGCAATGTTTCACTTTTGAGCCCTTATTCACCACTTTGGAGTGAGTCATCCACTTCATGAGGCCACACATGTGAGATCTAGAGCACTATTTTAAGGGACGATTTAATGTTTGAGCTACTTTACTTCATCTTGTAGGCATCGTTGGGGGTCTTAGAGACCTATTCACTCATGTATCATGGATATTTTATGTTATGTTGCCTTATCTCTAGGGTTTAAAAGAGATAAAGGTGTTATTTTATGTTTTTAGGGCTTCTATTGTGTGAGAAGGGTGCTAGATCTCTCATATAAATAAGAGAAGCACTTCTTGCTTGTAAATCATTGCTACTTGTGGAGATATATCACTATCTGTCTACTTCTACTTGCTCTCTTATGAAGAATGTTATGGATGGTTAGAGGAATTTTTTGGAGGAGATATACTTGTGGATTCTCTACTACTACTTGGATAATCATTGTTGGGGTTTTGATGGATGAAAGATTTATTGAGTAAGTGGTCTCTTTTCATCTTGTGGTTACGTTTATGAATGCGTTTAAGTGAAATGGTGTTTCTCTAGGGTTGGTTGAGCATTCTCTTGGATTATTCTTGAACAAACCCTTCTTATCAAAGCTCTTGGAAGGTTTCTAGTGAAAAACCTTCCCTTGATTTATCCCTTAACATTTTAGAAGGATATCCTAGGGTTAGTAGTGAACAACCTCTAGGTATCACCCTAAAAATCAACTCATCTCTCCCCAAATGGATCCTTAATTGAACGAATATGCCCAAAAAAAAAGTAGGCACTAGTCACTCTCCCAATAGTCAATCATTATTTTTTGAATTATACTTTGTTTTTGTTGTTTTAGGGTTAATTTAGAGTTTTATTACAGCAAATTTTCATTTTCCGCCATAAAAGACTAAGACTTTTTGGCATTTTGGCATATTGTTGACCTAATAAACATTGTTAAAACCCTAATTTATATTTCTGAAACGTAATTACAGCTTTTTAGGGGAAAATGCCTAGGGTTTTAGGGCTGTTATGTGCTCTTTAATTTTCTCATTTTGTTGGCTAATGAAACCCTAATTTAGCTCATTGTTTAGCCCTCATATTTTATTGAATTATTGCTTATCAAAAGGATATTTTATTTGTTGCTTTAATAACTTATTTTATTGTTGTAATTTGACATCTTCTTCCAAGTTTTACAACAGCCCTAGGCTTTTTCTTCATTTTTAGTGTTTGGGGATCCTCTTGAGCCTTGACTTGACTTGGAAAACCTCTTAAATTGACCTAGATCCTCATTACTTTAAATTTGGAAATTGCTTTCTCTTACCACCTCATTAATACCTTGTCTATCTTATTTTATTGGTGGTAGTTTGAGTAGTCACCCCAAGGGGCCCTAAACTTGATTATGTCTAGTTTAGGGATTCTTGGAGGCTACTAAGGAAACCTCCATTGTGTTGGATTCTACTCCTTCACTAAAAAGAGGGAATTTGATGCCTAGGTGATAGTGATAACATCTTCCATGTTCCATTAGTCTTAGTGCCTTGAAAGCTTTGCACTTGGTGCTAGATTGTGTTACGTGTAGTAATAAAATCCTTTGACTTAGTCCTTGTTACTACACATAACACAATCTAGATTGTCTACAAAGCAACAATACTTTGAAGAGTGATGTCATGCCTTGTCAATAATAGGCCAGAGTGTGTGGATGTGATCAATGGTCTAATAGGCAAGTCAAAAACCCACTGCCCTCTAGCTCTAAGGCATCTCTACTCAAGCTCATCAGAAAGCATCAAATGGAGCACACAATGGCATACAGTGTCAAGAATGTATGACCAATCATAATCGTACTATAGTTGTTAGGATCTGCACTAAAAGCTCGATTTGTGAATCGGGTGGATGGTATGGTGGGACCAATTTGGTGGGAAACCTATGCTAACAACATGATTAAATAGTTGAACAATGTAAGAGTTAACAGGGTGAAGCCTATGTTTGAAGAACTCGGCCTAAAATCCGTCCTCATTTGTTTCTTTGTTGGTGTTAATAACTCTTATTGCCTCCCAGAAATATCAATAAGAGAATAAATAGCAATGGTTGGGAGGGGAAATGACCTAGATCAGTGGCTACCCAAATATATCATAGAGAGTGGAAGTATGGGAGAACATGGAGCTACAGTTGAGGATCGAGGGAAGGGGATGAGTGGCAAGGGAAGATGGTGCGCTAGAATGTTTTGGGGGAGTGGCAGAGGGAAGCACACAAATCATGTCTCTTGTGTGAGATGTAGAAGTGTTTCTTGTGGCGGAGGAGGCAACAGTATGAGTTTCTAAGGTCCCAATAGGAAGAGTGATTGTGAATAAAGGAAAACCGAAGTTGGCTATGGAGGGCCTTACAATCCTCGTCGTGCCACGAGTTCATAGGGAAAGACTTGGCTTTGGGAGAGGCGGAGGGGGATGGAGTGAGGTGGAGGTAAGTCTTAAGGGTTGCCTCCCAAATAATCAAGGAGAGGCAATCATATTTGGTGGATACTGACTCAAGTGATGAAAATTGAGAGTCAAGGGGGGAGCATCTAGCGAAGTGGGATGAGAAGATGAGAGGGTACCCCTCATCAAAGAGGATCGTAGTTCGAAGTGGGCCTAACCATGAAGAGGTGGGTGGAGGCAAGGGATCGACCTAGGGGGAAAAGGAAAGGAGGCATGGTTAGCGAAAAGGATAAGGGATACTGAGAGATGGTGTAGGAAGGGGAGGAGGCTCTGGCTAGTCGTGACATAATCCACTATACNTAATCAAGGAGAGGCAATCATATTTGGTGGATACTGACTCAAGTGATGAAAATTGAGAGTCAAGGGGGGAGCATCTAGCGAAGTGGGATGAGAAGATGAGAGGGTACCCCTCATCAAAGAGGATCGTAGTTCGAAGTGGGCCTGACCATGAAGAGGTGGGTGGAGGCAAGGGATCGACCTAGGGGGAAAAGGAAAGGAGGCATGGTTAGCGAAAAGGATAAGGGATACTGAGAGATGGTGTAGGAAGGGGAGGAGGCTCTGGCTAGTCGTGACATAATCCACTATACTAGCACCACCACCATGCGAAAGGCACATGAAGTGGCTAGAACCCGGAAAACAGGGGAGTTGTTCAGGATTAGAAGCTTGTGAGATTCACCCTATTGCAGAAGGTGTCTACCATATGCTATAAGAGGGCCCAAAGCATCGTCAAAGGTCCAATAAAGCCTCATCGAGTTTAGATCAATTTTCTTGATGAAAAGTGCATCCATGGACAAATCATGGAGATAAGATAAGATCAATGTCATCAGAACAAGACCAATGATTGAACCATTCGACCCCAAAATGTGAAATCGAACCAGACCGGTGATTGAACCATTCGACCCCAAAATGTGAAACCGAACCGGACCGGGAAAAAAAAAAAAAAAACAGTTGACCAAAAACTACATAAAATATTCAAATTTTGAAAAAAAAACATATATATTCATGTGCATCCATATGAATCCAAACCATTTATACACAAATATGCAAAGTTTCTCATTTATATAGCAAGAGTGCATATAACCAAAATAACACAGAGTGCAATACATATATGAACAAAATACATCAACAAAGAGGCTCTAAATGGCCTCTAGAGTCCAAAAATAAGAATAGTATGATACTAGATACTGTTAATCATCAAAATCCTCATGCTCCTCATCCTCAATATGAATAGACCCTACACTGGGATTATGGCTTGGTTCCACTAGCCCTGAAGGTATTTGTACCTCTAGTTGTGAAAGTGGGTTCAAATCCATCCAAGAAAGGTCTTCGTTGTCAAATGTTGGTGCCTCACTCTCCACAACCCACTCTGATGAGGGATCAAAGTCATCCAAGACTATGTTGCTTGATTCAGGGATTTTGTTCAGCAACCGGTTGCGCCTAAACCTAAGGTTGTACTAATGAGGGATCAAAGTCATCCAAGACTATGTTGCTTGATTCAGGGATTTTGTTCAGCAACCGGTTGCGCCTAAACCTAAGGTTGTACTGAACATAAACCATATCACTCAGTCGTTTTTGCTCCAAACGGTTCCGCTTCTTGGTGTGTATATGCTCCAAAACGCTTCAATTGCATTCACACCAAAAAGCACTACATGTCTGGTTCAATATCCGAATTGCAATTTTTTGTAGATCAAGACACTAGCCACCAAATTGTTGCCACCAATAGGATGCAATAAGAGTTGAAGGCAAAGAAGCTTTAGTAAATGACCTTGAAACTTTGGCTCAACTCTTGCAATGAATAATATAATTTGAAAACTTTGAACTTTCTTACCTGATGAATCATTTGTTCTACTTTGTATAGCCATAAACATGACAAAGGTACCAAGACTCATTGAAATAAAAGAGCTTGCTACGTATCTCATCTTGTATCGTGGGATCAAGAATCATGCGCTTAATGCATTTGTACAATCCCTCTTTTACCTCCCCATCGGCTTCAAAATCTTTTGCATAATGGTACCTTCAAGGTTCAAAAGACAAAAAATATTCATCGATTGAAATTTGAATTTGAATCTTTGACTAAGCTTTTGTAATGAATAACAAAACTTAGAAACTTTGAAATTACATACCTTGGGTTTAAGTAATAGCCAGTTGCATGTAAAGGTCTATAAAGTTGTTTGTTCCATCTTTCATCGATGATTCTCCATAGAGGAAAAAACTATTGTCTTTTATCCCCATATGTTGACCTGATTGCCTCTTTGGCCTGATCCATGGCCTCATAAACAAAATCCATGGCGGGTTTATCACCATCCACCATTCATGACACTTTCACAAGAGGCTCACTGAATAGCACTATCTATTCTGCCTTTTTCCAAAACAAATCAAACACTTTGTCCACCTCTTTCCCTTCAACGTTTTTGCTCCACTGAGATGAATTCCATTCATCACAAGAAAACATCTCTCGCAAATTGGCTTTTTGTTGAACAATGGACTGCAATGAAAGAAAGATTGTTGCAAATCGTGTAATAGTTGACAAAAGAAGCTCTCTACCCCGAGTGTTTTTCCTCATAAGGTTCAAAACCCATGTGTGGTTGTAGATGTACCTAGTTATGAATTTTGCTTCTTCCACACACTTCTTCAACCACTCAATTTTTCCAATATCCTCAAGCATGAGGTCCAAACATTGGGCTGCACATGGAGTCCACCAAATCGTGGAGTATTTTTTCTCCAACATCCTTCTCGCTACAACATAGTTGGAGGCATTGTCTATGATCACTTGTACAACATTCTCAACCCCCACCTCCACAACTACTTCATCCAAAAGACGAAATAATAATTGTGCATCCTTCACCTGATCAAATGCATCCACAAATTTAAGAAACATGGTTCCTTTTGGGCAAACAATTAAGAAATTGAGAATGGTGCAGGATCTTCCATCAGTCCATCCATCGGACATGATTGTGAACCCTGTTTTAGTCCATGACTGCTTGAACTCTATGAGGTATTCATTTATTCTTTGAACCTCATTTTGTAAAAGTGACCCATGATATCATGAAAACTAGGGCCTTTGAAGCCCAGACCACATGCAGCTATAGCATCTATCATAGGTTGATAACATGCAGAATTAGTAGCATTGAAAGGTATGTTTGCATCATACCCCATTTAGCAGCCTCCTTCTCTATCTTAGCTTTTGGGTTACTCCAAAAGTGTTTACACCATGTTTGGGGGTGCTTCATGAGATTTGGGGTGCATGGTGTATGATAACCCTCGAATGGTCTAGAGATAGATCGATGTTTACCACCATCTTAGCTTTTGGGTTACTCCAAAAGTGTTTACACCATGTTTGAGGGTGCTTCATGAGATTTGGGGTACATGGTGTATGACAACCCTCGGATGGTCTAGAGATAGATCGATGCATGGAAAATGGTCTGTGATGCATTTGCACACTGGAGATAGCTTGCTCAGTGGTTGCTTGACCTCGGTTGGGTGCTTGCTAGGCATTCTTCCCTAGGGAGTTGGAGTTCTCTTGACAACTTGGGGGATGTCCTTCATGATGGCCACGTGGAGAGATTCACTTACTTGGAGAACAGCCTACTTAGGAGGAGGAGCGGTGTGCATCTTAAAGGAGGGCATCGGATCCTAAACAACATGGGGTAGATTAGTTCCCTGTATGGAGACTTGGTGCTGGCTAGGGGACACCTAGGTTGTGACACTGTTCATGCAAGGGGAGTGTACCCAATGGAGTACGTGGCTTAGGAGGAGCAATGGATTCCATGTGAGCTTGCGACAGAGGGATGTGGACACACCTTGTGTAGCTACATCATCTTGGAGCCCTTGTTGTGTATGGCATCACCTTGGAGTACGACATGTGTGCCCTTGGAGTGGAGTGCTTCACTTGTGTTGGCCTACATGTGTTTATTGTACGTTGCTTGTAAGGTTTTAGGCCCACATTGTACTGTTGGCCTCCCTTACCTCCCATATATATATATAGGAAGTAGAGAGTCCTCATATACATCATTGTGTTCATTCTTGTTTCACCCTTGTGTAGAGATGTGACTAAGAAGAGGAGCACACTAGTCATCTTCTCTTCTCTCTCTTAGATTTCATGTGTACTTGATCTCTCTCTCTCTCTCTTGGAGTTGCTAGGGTTTCATGATCTTCTTGGAGCATCTTGAAGTCTATGGCTAGGATTTCATCCCTTGGAGGTTTGAGATTAGGGCCTTGAGATGAAACTGTAGGTGTATTTGGTAAAGAAGAAGAGGTGTTCTGCCTTAGAGGACTTGCTTGAGTGATTCATGCATGTTGGGTTTTTCTTGATTTTCCCTAGCTCGGGTTTTGGAGAGTTAGTGGATTGTACTAGCCTTGTGATAAAGCTATGATATGTACAACAACTTCATCCTATGCATATTAATGAAGTTTCAGCTGTCCAATACTTGTGTAAATTGTAGATTTGATTTTCAGCCATCTTCCTGATTTGTTATTTACAACTAAATATGTCTTGTTGATTTGACATAAGTAAAGGGCAATTGATTTAACATCATAATTGAAGAAGTTGAGCACTGATTTACTGCTGTAAAAAGAGTGTTTTCGGATCTGATTTATGCATAATAAGATTGCCCTAGAGCGCAGAAACTTATCAAAACACTTTGGTATCTTCTTTCCTTGGATTGCCTAGAAGATTGGGTTGTTAAGAATTGAAATTCACCCACTTCCTACTGCTGTTTTGTTCTATATTTCATCACATTCCTAAGGCTGAAAATTCACAATGTTTAGATCCGGGAAACCTCTAGTCAAAGAGGTAAAATTCTATTTTGCATTAAAATATTAAAACACCAAAATTTCCACAACATTGCCTAATCCATCACAAAACCTACAATCAAGAAGCAAGGACTGTACACTCCTTTGCCTGCTCTAGATAAGCCTTGGGAATTAATCTCCATGAATTTTATGTCAAGTATGCCCTAAACTAATCATGGTAACAATCGTGTTCTTCTAGTTGTTTTAAGATGGCAATTTTAGCACTCTACAATAAGAGTGTCACAACGGAAGCCACTCTAAGCTCTTCTTCGAGCATGTTTTCGTTCATTTTGTATTGCCAAAGACCATTGTTTCTGATAGGAGTAGCTGGTTCCTAAGTATCTTTTGGTCCATGATGGACACCAAGTTGACCAAATCGATTGCCTTCCATCCCCAAGCTAATGGACAGATTGAGGTAGTCAACAAGATGACTATACATATCAACAAAATGTAAACTCCAAGAATCCACACACATGGGATGAAATCCTTCCTTCTGTTTAACATAGCTACAACAAAACTATTTACAATTCTATTGATCACCATCCTTTTGAGGTGTTCCTAGGGTTCCATCCATTGACCCTAGTTGATGTAGCTACCCATTGCATTGGCACAAGAAGAGTCCTTCCATGCTCACAACAACACAAACAATGCAACGAAATTCGTTGAACAAATCTAGCACATCTAAAAATAAGTGATATTCTACAAAAAACCAATGTCGAGCACAAGCAGCGACACGATCAGCATTAGGTTCCACACAAGTTTTGAGCTAGTGACAAGGTATGGTTGCACTTAACGAAAGAGCAATTCACAGGCCCCAAAGACCACTTCGATATGGGCCTTTTGCTATCCTGGGTTATGAGAGCATGTTTTTTGAATTAAATCTTCCACCCTTTCGCGTCTTACACCCAATCTTTAATGTGGAGTTGCTTCAAACTGTTAAAGAAGCCTAATATTGACCATTGCCCTTAGGTGGGCATATTACATTAGTAATGTTACTTTATTTATGTAAACTTTTATTCCATTGGTTGTAATTATGCCTCCTGGTCTCCTATATACCAAGGGAGACATTTTTCATTTGGAGTCATCTTGTACTTGAACATTTGTAGTGGGGTAAGGAGGTTGCTTACCGAAGAGGCTTATTATCGAAATTATCTATTTTCAAGGCGTTGGTACTGATACGAGGTTTTCATGCTATATTGATATTTGGTTTGTAACATATGGTATCAGAGCTCCAAGGTCTTGGGGTTTCATTACATCACGAGACACTATTGGCATTTTAAAACATAGCACCTGGCGTTTGGAAGAAGCGACTTGGAGGATATTTAGTAGAGCCGGATCCAAGATGCGTTGGGTTAAAATTTCGGCTCATGAGGTCTTATCCTTTAGAATCCCAACTTGTCACAAAGCAAGGGAATTCACAGAATCGTCAAACTAAATCATTCTTAGTACAACTATAAAAATTAACATTCCGAGCCGAACTCAGGAGGATATTCCACAGTAAGCCAAAAAATATCGATAGTAAAGAGATTAAACAAGGTCATCTTACATTTGTAGATACACCACATGGAAGATAGAATTATCTGACTAGTCCTATTGACTAGTCTCAAGAAGAGTATTCGAGTAAAAACAATCATAACTTCTTCGATATCAAATTAAGTGTGAGACCAGTTTCATTGGATAAGTGGACAGTCTGTAGTATTTCTAATCTGAGTTTAGAATTTATATCAATTATTTTGTCCGAGACACGCTATACAAGTGAGGTCTCACTCGAGAAAAGTAAAATGACAAGTTGTGGGGAAGTTAGTATAAATTCCACTTGTCACATCAAATTTTCAGGCATGTAGCATTGCGGAAAATAGCCAGAGAACTACATAAAGAAAGTTTTCCTTACCGGAAAGGCGAAACTTGGGAGATATGAGAAAGAAAGATTGTCCTAAGCAGAACCACCTCAAAATCAAGGTTCAAAAGAAGTGATACTTGGCCAATATGCCACCCAAAAGGGAACTTCTACACTAGGCAAGCCTCAGTTAATCCTACTTGGACTCTTGATGAAGGTGAGAAGAAATGCATAGGACATAAATGATTTACAAAGAAGATAGTAACAAAAAGATGAACTACAAGAGATGGAAGCTAAGTTGGAGAGCCAATAAATACTAAGATGGATAGTTTGCAAGGGGATCGTGGGTATTGAAGAGTTTTGTTGTGAGACTTTTGAAGGTGAAGTAAAATACATGAAATTCATGATGAGGACACAAGGGAAGGGTGAGATCAAGAATGGAGAAGCTCCAGCTTTGGGTTGAAGACCAATCACATTCCTAAGATGGATATGAGGAAGTTTGATGTAAGGACCCAATCACATGGATGCCGGATGGAGCAATTCTTTGATCTACATAATGTGCCATACACAAGGTGCAATTGCTTCTTTATATTTAGAACCCAATCAATTTGTATGGTATCGATGACTTTGTTCATAAAATCCTTTCGTCCTTGGACAATTTTCAGGAGAATGATAGCACCTACTTATGAGGGATACAAGGAACAATACCTTCTTTAGCCAATTGATAAATCTCAAACAAAAGGGTTGAGTTACCGAGCACATTGTTAGAGAACTTCCAAGATTGGCAGATATAAAGGTAATAGATATTCGAACTGCTTGATTGATGTATTCATAGGAACTTTAAAGGATAACATTCAACATGAGTTTGCCTTTAGGAACCCAAATCATTGGAGAATGCATTTAAGGTGGCAAAAATGTTGAAAGTAAAAATATGGCTATGGCTACTAGAAGGATAATACTATCTATAGAGAACAATGCTCCTTCTTCTAAAACACCTCAACCTACAAGGTTGACACCTCAACAATTGGAGGAAAAGAAAACAAAGGTTTATGCTTTAATTGTGACAAGTATAGTAAGGGACATAAGTGTGGTGAGAATTATTCATAGATTGTGAAGAGGAAGAAAAAGCGAGGAACCATCTCCAAGATGGCAGTAGAAGCAGTTTCGTTTGAAGAATTGACTCCCGCGATATCGTGTAGTGCATTGGCCGGAATTAGCACTCATCAAACCCTCAAGATCGAAGGATACATCAAAGAAAAGGTAATAGTCCTAATTGATTATGTGGGTACTTATAATTTCATTCACTATAAGTAGCCAAAGCTCTCAATTTAGCTTGTATATCCGATTACCGAGGAGTTTCAGTAATGATTGCGGATGGAGGAACTATCAATTTAACAGGAAAATGCAATAAGATCGAAATCTTACTATGGGGAGAATATGTAATGAATGAATTGATTGAAGTTATTATACCCATGGGTGGTGTGGATGTTATTACTAGGAATCAATGGTTACAATCATTAGGAATAGTGGCTTTAATTTTCAAGAACTTTTCATGGAATTTTCATTGGAAGGAAAAGAATTGAGTTAATAGGTATCACAAAGGCTTAGGTAAGGTGATAGCTCTTATGGCATGACAAAGGTATTGAAAAGGGGCATCAAGGCGTTATTACAACTATGCTCACTAGATGTTAAAACATCCAAGCCTCTATTCCTCAAGATCTCAAGGGATCATTGATAAGCATTCAAAGTATTTGAAGATATTCCCCAAGGTCTTCCCGCCCACTCGAAATCATGATCATGAAATTCACCTAATTCTTGGGGTGTTCCTCCTAACATCGGGCCACACAGATACCCTTACACCCAAAAAAAGTGAAATTGGTTGGTTGAAGAAGCGTTAGAGGTGGCATTGTGGACTTAGCCAAAGTTTTTACTCTGCAGCAGTGGTAATGTTATTCAAGAAGATAGCTCATGGCGTGTGTGTCCAGGTTATAGAGAGCTCAGCAAGATCACTGTGAGATAAAGTTTCTATTCTGGCATCATTGATAAATTGACAGATAGACAACATGGGCAATCTATTTCAAAAATTGGATCTATTGAGGTATCATCAATTAGAATGAAGAAAGAAGATATCACAAAGCAGCATTCGAACTCATGAAAGCCATTATGAATTTTGGTCATGCCTTTTGGCACCCACAAATGCACCTTCCACATTCAAAAGGATGATGAATTCCATTTTCAAAGCCCTTCAACCGAAAAATTTGTTAGTAATTTTTTGATGATATACTAATCTATATGGCAAGTCTTAGGAGGATCATGTGCGACAAGTTGACAATGTGCTACAACTACTAAAGGGCAACAACTATATGCCAAAACCATCAAATGTTTCTTTGGAATTGAAGGAGGTAGAGTATTTGGGTCATATTGTATCTCCTTGAAGGTGTCAAGGTAGACCCTAACAAGATTAAAGGCCATGATGGATTGGCCAAATCCCAAAACATTGAATAATATTAAAGGATTTTTTGGGTTTATGATTACTCTAGTAAGTTTGTTATTTTATGGAAGAATAGCAACACCTTTAGCAGCACTAACTAAGAAGGATGCATTTTCATGGACTCGAGAGGCAACTAAAGCTTTTGAACAACTTAAAAAGGGGATGTGCAAAGCTCCTGCCTTGACCACTCGGTTCCTAAAAACCTTTATTGTCGAATGTGATGCCTCGAGAAATGGAATTGGTGTTGTCCTAATGCAAGAAGGAGGCCCATATATTTTGAAAGTCATTACTCAGGGAGGGTTTATGACTACGTTTTATGAGAGGAAATGATGAAGCAATACTACGTGCGTTGGAGAATTTAGTCTTTGGCTTCAATGGGTGGGCGCTTCAGGGTCAAGATGGATCATGATGATCTTAAATACTTCTTGGAACAAAGAGACTATCTTGAGGAAGGACAACAAAAATGGATAACCAAGATATTTGGATATGATATTTAAATCGTCAAAAAGGAAAAGCAAAATGTTGTGGCGGATGCACTCTCAAGAAAGGGATGAAGATGTTGAGGCCTTTCTCGATTGCTATCTCGATCATCCAACCGATTGGATAATAGGAAGCAGGGATGAATGGAAGAATGACGAAAAGTGTGGACTCGCATTCAAAAGTTGCAGCAGGATCCAGTGCATAAGATACATTTACATGAAAATGATTCACTATGGTACAAAGATCCCTTATATTTGTGTAAGAACTCCGAGCTCAAACAAAAGGTACTATTGTGGAATTGCACACCTCTCGATGGGAGGGCACTGAGATTTTTTAAAACGCCATAGAGTCAAGAAGGATTTTTTGGGATGGCCTTAAAGCGATGTTCAAAGGTTTGTGCGAGAATGTTTGGTTTGCCAACAAAATAAAGGTGGAAACAATTAGAACCCGAGGTCTTTTACAACCATTTAGCCATCCCAAGATATCGTTGGGAGGAGGTTTCCATAGTTTCATCAAGGGGATTCTTGGTAGCAGAGAAGAGTGTCATCATGGTGATTTGTTGATAGACTGACCAAAATGCGCACACTTTTTTGCACTCTCTCATCCCTCAAAGCTAGTAAAGTTTCCACCACATTCATGGAGGCAGGTTCAAAAACTACATGGGGTTCCCAAGATTATTGTAAGTGGCAGTCCCACATCTTCCTTTGGACATTTTGGGCCGAGGGTGTTTTCTTGTTTGGGTACTCAATTGGCTCATAGCTCATCCTACCATCCTCAAATCAATAGACAAGCAGGATAGTGAACAAATGTGGAATGCTGCAGCCGTTGCTTTGTCTCGATAAACAAACACAATGATTCAAATGGTTACTAGCGAGATGGTGGTATAACACTTCCTTTCATGCAACAAAAATGACACCATTTGTAACTCTGGATACCACCTCCTTCCATCCTTTAGCTATACAAAGATGATCAGGTTCGGGTGGAAAGTCGCAGCCGAGGCATCAGCAACAGTTCTCTCAAATCTTAAGAACAACGACCATAGCCTGAAATACGCATAGAAACCTGCTCGCGAATCAACACAGTATAGTGAAAAGTTTGAAGTAGGGGATTTGTTGTTTTTAAGACTACAACCACAAACAGAGATGTCAAGCAAGCCAAGAAGGATAATAAATTATCACCAAAGTACTATGGCCCTTATAAGGTGTTGCAAAATATTGGTACTATAGCCCTGGAAATTGGAGTTACCTACATCTTCATGGTACGCAGTTTTCCATGTTTCATGCTTAAAAAGAAGGTTATAGGCGACAAGATCGGTTCAACTATATTGCGAGCAGCGAGGAAGGAAAAATCACTCTTGGACTCCCAAAAGAGTATTTGGGATACCTTGGCCAACCTCTATGAGAAGAAGGTACACACTCGATTATGATTTTTATCAGACTTTGTAAAGAGGGCATCTATTACCTAACAATAATATCTTGTTATGCGGCAACCTCGACTGAGAGAGTGAGAGGCAAATTTTGATCATGCATCGCCTTTGGTACACTTCCACGAGATGGTCTTTTTGTTCTTACGTTCGGCTACACCATTTTGTTGAGGGTTGTAAGGCACGGTCAACTCCCTCTTAATCCCGAGCTCGTGAAGTTCATCATATTTTAAGTCAAATTCTTTTTCGTTGTTTGTTCTGAAAACTCGGATGTGCTTTCCTGTCTGGTTTTCAACAAGAGTTTTAAAGTCTTTAAACCTGCTAAAATATTCATCTTTGGTTCGAAATGGAAATCCATGTTTTCATTGAACTGATCGTCAATGAGATGATAGCCAATGACCATTCATGGAGGTCTTGGGACATGGGACCACCAAAGTCGAGTGTATTAGAGTCTAAAGAGCTCAAGAGTGATTTCTTTGTTGCTAGGGATGGGGTTTTCTTTGTGTTCTTGCCAGGTGAACAGCTACAGGATGTTATTATGTTCAGTAGAAACTTAGCGTACTTTTGTCACCATCTTTTACGCAGAGCACGGGGAGTCTTTGAAGTTTAGATTGTCCAAGTCTCACGTATGGCTAAAGGTTGTTGTGGACTTGAGCGACTTGTACAGCTTGTAAAGTCCATACTCACGAGTTCCAATTGTTATTGCAGTACTTAAATCTTCATTTGGGGACCATAAGAGGGCTTTGCCCTTTGAAAAGCTACTGAATAACCTTTACTCTCTAAAACTAGAACAGAAATTAAATTCTTCTTAAAACCAGGTGCAAAAGAATTTCATTTTATATGAAGATGTTGCAGTGTGAAAGTAGAGCCAAAACTTTTTATATCGTATGTGCCGTCGTCCCCTAGTTCAACCTTTGCTTTGTAATTCTGTCTTGATAATTTTCAAGGTTTTGTTTGAAGCCGGTCATGTGTTCGAGGCACCACATCCTATTAATGATCTCCCTCGATTTGGTGATGGTCTTAGGAAGAAGCGAGAAATAAGGTAATGTTCTTTTGGCTGATTCTTGCTCTGTCTAGTTGCGATACGGTTTGTCTTCTTTGAGGCTCTTCTTGAGGTTTAGCCTCTTCGTTTACGATTGAGGCTTGAAACCTTTGAAACCTTCCTTTTCTTTTCTGGCGAGTGGGAGGGTTTCTGCACTCTCTTGCATAGTGTCCTAATTTATCGCAATTATAACAATTCACTTTAGAAAGATGAGGATTTAAGAATTGGAGCTTTACACTTTGGGTTTCTTACCTTTGCCCTTTGACTTTGAGAACTTCTTCCATTTCTTGGCTTTTGCTGCTAGAGCATGCTCTTGTAGGATAGGATAGTCATTTTTGTTGTTCAATCTTCCTCTTCCAAGCAGTCATGACACAACCTTTCAAAATTAGGTTAAGATTCTCTTCCATTTACGGAGGCAAAAAAAACTCCCCAAGCAGCAAGAATTCCATCAATAGTACATTTGAACGGATCATCATCTTCTAGGGAACTCTATTAAATCAGTTGATCTCTAGTTTGAGGGATTTTGGAGAAGAATGTAGCTTCTGTGTCATTCTTTTCCATTTTCAAAGTACGTAACTGTTTTTTTCAAGATTCTTTTCTGAGTGTGTGCCTTCTTCTCATAGAGATTAGCCAAGGCATAGAAGCACTCTTTGGGAGTCCTTAAAGGACCTATTAAAGGTACCAAGTTGTCTTTGATAAATTAAAAATAATACTTACAGCCTTGGTTTGTTTCCTTTAAAATTTGCCCTTGTTATTCTTTGTAGTAGGTTCTTCAATAGAGTAACAAAGTCTTCTAGATCATGATGCAAATATATTCATTATCCACCTTGTATTTCAGGGCAATGGGATTTCACCTTCTAAGTCTTGTCTTGACCTTGGTGATAATTTGACATGGTACATGTCTGCAAAACAACCCTAGAAGAATGGATCTATGTAGACTCAAGTTAGATTTGAGTTGTTACACCCTAAAACTCGATACCATTGATTAGATTTAGGAGTAGAATTTGAAAAAGCAGCCGATCCTTTTAATTTCAATGCCAAAACAACTTAAATCTGAAACATGAACAAAGATAACAGCATATGAAAGATAATAGATCTACTCTTTCGGTCGTTATTGGGTGAGAAGGAGACAGGCTGGGATCATATACAGTAGTCTCGGATCTTAAAGAAGCTCTCTAAATATAGCAGTGGATCTATGAAACTTGGTTAGAAGTCTAGAGAGAAGGTATTAGGATCTATATAGCGTGAGTGAACAATGCTTATTCAATGTATTCAGATTGATGATGTATCTAGGTTCTATATAAGTTGACAGTAGCATTCAATGAAACAATTCTGATTGACTCAGGATCTGAATCTAGAGAAACAAGTGGAGGCATGCGGTGCACCTTGCCTCACGAGATGGCACAAAACCACAAAGGTTGTAGATCATGTGGTTATTAGGACAAGGTTGGAGTTCATGGATGCAGATAACATGCCAAAGGTTTAAGGAACTTTCAAGCCACCAAGATTAAGGGTTATTGGAACAAAAACACCAAGGACCCAAACCCTTCCCGACCAAAGACTTTGCGAAGAAGCCCTGGGATCTCTACACACAGTGCGGTAAACCCTTGCTTCTCTGAGGTTTATGTAGGGGACCTTAGCAAAATAAAACCCTTGACCATTGCTTACACATTAAAGAACCAACACACAAAGACCACTTGGAGCAAGCATGGAAGCCAATGAGATCGAGGGAAAGGTCGAGGAGCCTTCAAGAGGACCACCTCCTGACAGAAAACCACAGCAGGAACTAGAATAGCGGCCACACTTGTACCAGCATTCGACAAGGGATACACCGGTAAAAAGTCCACAATGACTAGCAATAGGATACGATACCAATGAGGAGGAGTCACGGTAGAGGCACCAGCGACAAGGCGACAGGTAATGCTCTCCTGAGAAATGGAGCAGCACCACACTTCAGCTCTTATGACGGGACACCAAAGGCTGAGGGAGCCTTGGAGACTCATAGAACCTCCAGCATGCTATCACAAGTAGAAAATGATAGATCGATAGGTGTAGGGGGGGGTTCTCTAAATAGTAGTTAGGGCAAGGTAAGGGCAAGGTTAGGGCTAGTTTGGGGCTGGTTAAGTTACTTTAGAGAGTCACATGTTTTAAATTAGAAATTTAGAAGCATGTGACAATGTCCATGTTTAACTTTAAAACATAACCCCTAAATAAATCAATAGGGCCCCGATCAATTAACTAAAGAGGGTAGGGGTGGGTTTTGCGAGATTTGGCATTACTCCATTCCTTCAAATCATATGGTGAACCTATTACTTTATCATCACTACATGTATGGGACTTGTCCCTCTTGTGGTTATGTCCTTCCTCGAGGAAGTCCATGTACCATCAAGAGTACTTGATTTAGAATCCAAGTAGCCCGGTCTTTCGAGGTCTTTACACCAAGGTCAGAGACCAGGATCAACCCATGCCGGGCATGGAACCTTGTTCAGACGGTCGGAGACCCTAGACATATCTAGGTCTTTGGCATCTTGGTCGGACCAAGAAACCCAATGCTTGGGGCATGGGTACTACGGACCATGTCGGGGCCCTAGGCTATATCTGGGGGCTTTAGCAACTTGAGTCCCCAAGCCAGAACCCAATGCAGAGCATGGGGTACCCTGAACCCGATCCGAGGGCTAATTTATATTTAGGTCTTTTATCAACAGACCAGAACCAGAACCCAATAGAGCATGATGCCTGAATGATCAAGGGCCTAGTATATCTAGGAGTCTTTATCAACACCAGTCCCAGACCAAGAACCCGATCATATAAGGCTAGAATCTTTGCCATGACATTTGTTTGGTCCCAGAACCACACATACCAGGGAAGTGCAGCAGGGGCCTAGATCTGATCACAAGTCTTAGCCATCTTCGAGGAGAATGGCTCCAGCAGTACTTATAAATTTAACAAGCGACACAAGAATTCGCTATTTGAGGAATAGATCCATTTTAGTATCTCATTAAATGGAGGAAACCCGGTTGAGAATTCCACTTGGGAAGATGAGTCTTTACTCTGAGAAGCATCGGAGAGTTACTCAAGCGTTGCGGACAACACTTGTCTCAAGGGAAGGGGGCATGTTAAAGCCTATATTAGCTCATTACCACTTAATTAGGGCATAATACATTAGTAATATTATTTTATTTATGTAACTTTATTCCATTAGTTATAATTATACCTCCTGGTCTTCTATATATACCAGGGAGACATTTTTCGTTAGTCATCTTGTGCTTGAACGTTTATGTGCTTGGAGATTGGGGAGGTTGCTTCGAAGGGGCTTATTTTATTAAATTATCTCTTTTTCAAGTTGAGTACTTTTCTAAAATTATCTCTTTTTCAAGGCGTTGAGTACTTTTTCTAAGGTTTTTCTATGCTATATTGATATTTGGTTCTTAACATTCAACCATACTTTTCACCTTTGATAGACAACTCGGACGTCGCAGAGCACTTGGCCACTACAGACCTCAACCTTGATTGCATTGAGCAAGCTAGATTGGACCACATCATGGACACCAAGTTGAAAAGCACCGCCAAAAGAAGATACAACTTCTTAGAGTTGTCAAAGCATGGCAGATTCTTTAGTAGGGCCAATGGTTCACTAGGAACCAAATCCAGCAAAACTTCCGCCAACTCGTACAAGAAATTGACATAATGGAGACCATTGCTACTCAAGGGGGAAGGATTGATCCAAGTGACCATCTTAGGCCATTTCAGAAATGGTCTTGATACTAGTAGATTTTGGGTCACAATTTTTTGGCACATTTTTCAAGCCCTTCCCATGCGTTCTTCAAGGTTCCAATGCCCAAAGACTAAGCATCTGCCTCAATCTGCGAATTTACTTTCCAACTAACTAAGAAAACCTAAAACAAAGCAACAAGCAATGGTCTCAACAAGACTCCCTTTTTCTCTAGATAGCTCAATCTGCACAGATCAGCCCTAACTTCATATTGGAGTTAGGATTCTTACATCTTATGGATTTTGCTTCATAGGGGTTTTTGGGCATTATTATAAAATGTATTTTCAACCTCTTGTTATGGGCTTTTTACGAACGAGTGTAGCACACACATCTCTTCAAAAAGATAACTACCACCATTCTAGCCATTGTATTTGTACGATGTTTTTCACCATTCTTTTAGTAATGGAATTTGCTTTTCACTAGATCTTTGTGTTACTTTCTATGTCAATGCTATATTTCATTTTGTTATCAGTATATACTATAATCTAATTCAGAATAAGTGGAAAGAGCAATTTGGAAGTGGCAGTGGCAATGGAGCATCCAAGAGCGCCTTTGCAACCAAATGTATAGGAAAGGAAAGCAAAAGTAGTGGAGGCAAACTTTCAGGTCTAGGTAAATTAGTTAAGGATTTGAAATATTTTTCTTGCCGTAAATATGGGCATATGAGGAATGATTACAGGAAGTAGTCTTGGGATAAGCAAGTTGCAACACAACCCAGAGCAAACCAAGAAGAAACAAGAAGATGTTGTCGAATGTGGAGAAGAGGAGTATTTTGCTTTTATAGCACTATAGAAATGGGGTAAGCCGACACATGATCAGTTTTTTTTTTTTTTTTTTTATTTCAACGCATCTAAACAAATGACTAACAAAAGTCACTAGTTTGTTCAGTATGTGGAAGATAAGCCCAGGTCAATACAGTGGTTTTGAGTAACAGGAGGGAGCACTATGTTGAAGGCAATCGCCATGTGCAAATCAAGTTGAAAGCTAAGATCTTAATGTTTATGAATGTTTGAGCAAAACTTTGCTTTCAGTTAGTGAGATTGCAAGACACATTCCACACTTGGATGTTATTTTCCAAGGAGAAAGGTGTTTTGTAGTAGATAAGAGAAGCAATAAGAAGGTTGCATCAAGAGTGAAGGAGCAAGGCCTATACAGGTTGATGATGAGGCGGAAAAATCACATGCTCTGATTACCAGCAGTGGGAGCAGTGGCAGTTCTCTTTGGCATCAGAGATATTGGACGTTTAAATTTTCAGTTTCTTTCCTTGCTGACAAAAGGTAAAATGGTGATTAGCTTACCATAAATTCAAGAGCAGGAGGATATATGTGCTGCATGTTTAGCAGGCAAATAGCATAGATTGGCATTTGAAGATGGTAAAGCTTGGAGAACCAAGGCAGTGCTTGAATGGTCCATGGTGATATCTGTGATCCAATGAGGACATTTTCAGTCTCCGGTGCCAAGTATTTATTGTTGCTTGATGGAGTTGGTTTATTTCCTTGTGCAGAAATTAAATGCCTTTGGTTAAATTTAAAATTTCTAAGGCAGCAATAGAAAAAGAGTCCAACAGGAGTATTTAAATCCTCCAAAGTGATAACAGAGTAGAGTTCTGCTCTACAAGTCTGATGGATTTTATACTAAAGAACATTCAAGGGCAATTCACTCCTCCTGACACTCCCCAACAGAACAGGGTTGTTGAGCAGAGATCGCACAGTTGTTGAAACGGCCACATGCATGCTGGAGAGTAGGGTAGTACCTAAAAAATATTGGGCAGAGGCAGTACGCACAGTCATGTACTAGCCAAATAAATGTCCTACAAAAATGGTGCGAGAGGTCACCCCAAAGCAGACTTGGTTAGGCAGGCAGCCACAGGTTAATCGCCTTGAGATCTTTTGTTTCGTTGCATATGTGTTAACAGGAACAAATTCAACATCAATGAGAAAGTTGAGAAGTTAAAGTTTTGAACTTTTTTCAATGTCTGCAAGACAAGACAGACTGTAGAGAAACGGGAAAATAATAAAAAAGTACTCTGAAAAATAAAAGGTATGAAATGCCTTTATACCTGCAACCTCATAAGAAAATCAGAACTATGGTGTTGGATAAATCTCTTGTTATAAAAATCTACACGAGCTTTTTCCACAGCAAGGTGATCCTCAGATGTACCAGCTTTTGGATCAAATTCCCAGACTTGTCTTCCAACATGATTGTTCAAAGTCTGCAACCAGGGGCTTCCCCCTTCAGCACTCTTCAGCTTCCACATTGCCAATTCTTCCAATGCACAATCCGGAATTTCAACAGAAACACTCGGATTGCAGTTATAACTTCTATCCCTGTAACCACAGATGCTCAACCAGTTAGTTGAAAGCCAGTAGCTTCTTGGTTTTTGTGTCTGTCCTGTCATTGATGTAAGGAACTCATTGACAACAACAACAACAAAAAATGTTTCCCTTACCACAATTGGTGATATTCTTGGTTCCTGATTCTCAACGCCAATGATGTTTGTTTTGTTTTAAGTCATATGAGTGTCGAAGAACTCAATCTTCAACAAGTTCATCCTCTTGTCTGTCAGCTGGTTCAAATTCTCTATACTCAATACTCTGCCGGTATCAAACAACATCCAATATGCCGTAATGAGACAGAGGATAGAAAAACTTACTTGCTGGGAGAAAAGCATGAAGTATTTCTCCAACAGGAGGATATTGATATCGATTCCATATCAAAACTTAGTTACTAATAGTAACCCCTGATATTGATATCGATCCAGTGTTACCATGTCATTATATGATTCATTTTCCTAGTAAGTGACGCAAAACACATATTTTCCTTTCCAACTACATTTTTCCAGAAAACTTTTGTTCAATGTTTTTTTGATTCCAGGCCCTGCCCATTCTTGGATTAATCCAACAACAAATTTCGGTAAAAAAAATTATGCAAATACTCTAAACAACAATATGATCAAACACTTTCACAAAACAAAACCCGCGCTGCAAGTAAAAGCCAGAATCTGGCAGAACTATATATCAGAAAATTAGATTGACTGTCTGTTCCATTGCAATTTACGATACTTGTCTAATACTAAGCATCAGAAAAACGCAAAATTTAAACCACCGCTGTAAAATGTTTCCTCTCCCACAAAACACATTACTTACTAAGTTACACCATACGCGAATAACACTGTTTCATCAACATTTCTACGTCTAATTGGTCGCTACCTTCTGGCGTTGTAGCTAATAGCAGAAATGGAACTCGGTCACTGAAAGTAGAAAATCTAGGGCTTTGATCTGGATATTGACCATTCCAGCTAAATAAAATAAAGCAAGTTTCAGACGTTCAAAGAAGAGGAACCGTAATGCATTTAAATATAAATCATCTGTTAGCTATGTCATAACTGTGTTCGAAATTCAAACTGAAAGCAAACAAAACTAGAAACATGCATGTAGAACAGTAATTACCGTAAAGTTTAAATGTTGAAACGAAATGCTGAGCTCCAGACTGAAACTAAGAATGTAATAAGAGGAAAATGACTCCGAAGGGTCCGATCTGCCGTTATCTTTAGTGTTGGAAGCTTTTAAGATTCAGATTGAGATCGAGACTAAAGGCTATCGCTGGCAATAAAATATCCAAGAGGGTTTTCAACTATTCTGCACCCAACCACGCTCCAATGCATTTCATTAATATGTACGTTCAGAAGATGTCATCTTGTTAAAGAAGTTCATTTGATACAAACAAGGCGCACTGCATCGGACATGTAGATATGCTGAGATTGAGATGTGTGTTCATTTATCAGTGGGGTCACATTGAATTCAAAGACCAACGATTTTACTTTGTAAATTAAATAAATATAACAATTATGTGTATTCATTTATCAGTGGGGTCACATTGAATTCAAAGACCAACCATTATACATTGTAAATTAAATAAATATATCTATTGTTAATGGATTCACATGGCAATGCGGTACATGTGCCTACCGGCCTTTTAAATGTTACAATCGAGGTAATGCTGGGGTGAGATTGTGGATAAGCCGCCTATACAACAAATCCTCACCTCGCTTCAAGTCGCTTGTCTCTTTCTTCTAGTAATCTAGAATACAAGAAGTTACAACAATTCAATATCTGCTTTGCTCTTTAGTATATTCATTTTAAATTTGGATATAATATTTGTATTATTGTTAAATTTTTTAATTAAGTTGACTTTTATTTTTTATTATAACTTTATAAGACAATATTATAACAACATCTTTCATATTGGACTATAGAACACCTTGCTTATCTCGATGCAACTAGAGCTATTAATGGATTTTCGTTCTATGCTTCAACAACTTTTCCAAGTGTTGTGGCTACCCTCTAGGGTTGTAAACAACACTCCTCTTTTTGTTTTTATGAATGGTGTTCAACTCTCTTGGGCAACCAATAGTTTCCCTTTATTGTACTCTTTATGTGGTGTTGAAAAAGCCTACATGGGCTATTGATAGCATCTCCCTTTGTTCTCTTGGCTTTGAGGTGGTTACGCCTCCTTGAGCAAAGGAAGAATTTCATTAGATGGTGTACAACAATTCATTCTTTATTGTACTCTTTGCGGTGTTGAAAAAGCCTACGTGGACGATTGGTGACATCTCCCTGTCTTCTCTTGGCTTTCAAGTGGTTACACCTCCTTGAGAAAAGGAAGAACTTCATTAAATGGTATACAACAATTCATTCTCTCATTCATGGATTATACGCATTGTTTGTGGCTTTTTAGTGTGTGAGTGGACCTTTCTAGTTGGTTATTGAGCCCAGACAAACAAAAGTTGGTGAACAATAAATTGATGTTATCACTTGTATCTCCTAAGCATGTATACTAAATAAACATGTATTGAAATATGAAATGAATGAAAAAGCAACACTTTAGGGGGGAAGAAAATAAATTATTTATTAACCAACATAAAGGCAATACAACATGAACATTATCACCTGAGTGAAGTCTTGCAGAAGAAATCTCCAAGCTGTCTCTATGGGAGGGTTCTTTGTTTCCTTCAATGGGTTATCCTCAGTCTAACTGCAAACTAGGAGCACTTCCCCTTATACAAAGGACAATTTGAGAAAAAAAATTGGGCAGCATGAAGCTAAGGCAACTCAAGAATGATGGATGAAAGCAAGGGGCTTCTCAAACTCTGGCACAATCTTGGCAACATAGCATTAACACAAAAAAGCTTATGGAAATGGAGGATGCAAGCTCTCATTTAAAGATTTTCATGGATGTGAAATGGGGGGGGTGAAATTTGAACAAAGTTATTGTTTTAATGAGAACTCCAGCCCTGACAATCCACATTTTTGGATCAAAAACCACAAAATCAACCCTCGTTTCGAAAAGTGGTGCTACCAGTAGCACCTCTTTTTTTTCAGGGCTAAAATTACCACATTTTACAACCATGGCCTTATCAACATCATAATGTTGTCAACAAAAGCCTTAAAATAAACCCCTAAATTGAAAAGTGTTGCTAACAGCAACACCAATTTTTTATCATAGGGGTTAAAACTACAGCTTTTTTGACAACCGGTATCATTGCAACCAAAACCTTAAAATCAACCACTGAATCAAAAAATGGTGATCCCAATACCATCGCCCCCTTTTTTAGGGATAAAATTGGGAGTTTTTTTTAAATTGTGGTCTTGACAACCAATACCCTTGGAACCAATGCATGAATGGAAGATAGGCACTATCAGTAGCACCCACTTTTTTTTAGCTTGAAATTGCAACATTTTAAAAACCATCGCCCGGAAACCCAATATTGTTGCAAAAACAATTGTAAAAAAAGAAAAAAATAATAATAAAAGGAATTTAGGAATTGGATGCAATTGATGGCTCGAAGGTTTATCTTTCAACGATCTGGCAACTATAGGAAAGCATCACTTCCAGGCTCTGTTTAAAGAACCAGACTCTATAAATGTTGTAGAAATATTAGAGGTAGTCATGCTTTTCCCAAGGTTCTTTGATGAGAACATGAACATATATATGGAAGCATAAGTCACCAAAGTCGAACTAAAATATGTTTTATCTTATTTTAATAAGACAAAAATCCCATGTCCCAACGACTAGATTGTAGAATTTTATTTGGGTTTTTATGAACTTGTGGAGGAGGATCTCATCCAGGTGATCGAGGAATCAAGAAGATCTGAAAAAATACTAAGGGCTTTGAATTCTACTTTCATCGCTCAAATTCAAAAAACAAAAAATATTCTAGCCTCTTTTGAGGATTTTTGTCCAATATCTCTTTGCAACCTAGTATACAAGATTGTTTCAAAGACAATTGATAACAAGTTGAAGTCATCTATGTCTTACGTTATCTCGAAGGAACAATTTGGTTTTTTATCTAATAGGCAGATCCATGATGTAGTGGGGACTGCTCAGGAAGGGCTTCATTCAATCAAATCTAGAAATCAGTCAATAACGATAATGAAAATTGATCTTTAGAAAGATTACGATAAAGTAAGTTGGATGTTTCTTCAATTGGTCCTTCTCCAAACAAGTTTGAACCTCCAAATGGTTAAGTAGATCATCGGCTATTTAGAATCAGTAAATTTTGCAGTTCTCATTAATGGGTCACCATTAGGTTTTTTCAGGGCTTCAAGGAGCCTTAGGAAAGGATGGCCTTTGTCCCCTTTCAAGTTCTTAACTGTCGTTGAAGGTCTCATTAGACTATTGGCTAAAGCTAAAAGAGATGGGATCATAAGAGTTATTGATATTACATGGGACTATTGATATAACTCATCTATTATTTGTGGACAATATTTTGGTATTTGGAAGAGGTAATTTAAGGGAGGTTCAATGCATCAAAATCACTCCTGGTCATTTCTGCAAAGCAACGGGGATGGATATTAACATGTATAAATCATGCATTATGGCCAATGTCCTAAGTGAAAGGTTGGAAAGACGTTTAGTACAAGTATTCCCTATAAAATTGGTTCCTTTTGACACAAGGGTGAAATACTTAGGATTTTATCTAAAGCCTTATGGATACAAATCAACAGATTGGCTTTGGTTACTAAAAAAATTGAAAATGGAATATCTTGTTGGTGCTACAGATGGTTATCCCATGGAGGAAGGTTAGTTCTAGTGAAGGCAATATTAGAGATTATACCATTCGGTTATCGATAGCTCATGTCCCAAAAGGGAATTTGGATAGGATCAAGAAAAAGTGTTATAGTTTTCTTTGGACATGAAAAAGAGAAATGGAAGGCATTCCACTTGTAAAATGGACTAAGATAGTTAATCCCAAGGTGTATGGAGGATGGGGTTTGAAGAATATTTTTGTCGTAAGCCAAGCTCTAGTTGTTAAGAGTCTATGGAGGTTTCTCTTCAATAATGGGTTGTGGGGAAAAGTTGTGAAGGAAAAGTATCTCGACAATAGAGATCCAGAGGATCAAATTCGATGGGAAAGAAAGTCTTTCAAAGGAGCCTCAAACATATGGAAAGGTTTGGTGAAAATTTTTGATATCTTAGGTATTTGGGTAGCGTGGAAGATCGGGTGAGGCAACATAATGAAGATAGGAATGGATCCTTTAATCGGATGCAGTGGGAACCATAAGTTATCGGAACCCCTTCTAACAATGCTTCACGATAAAGGAATTCAAATTTTGAAGGATGCATAAAGTTTTGTGATACAAGAAGTTGGGATCCAAAACTGGAAAACAACAGAGGAATTGGATCTGCAAGAAGACTTGACAGGTGAATGGAAATAGTACACAAATCTTTTAAAATATAGTGTTATATGCATTAATGATCAAGATGGTGAGTTGAGATGGTCTTGAAACAAAGCCACATGGGTGTTGACAACCAAGCTTGGATATGAAGCTACAATTGGGGAGGACTTGGGTAAAGAATGTTAGTGATGGTGGAAGGCGGTGTAATGTTCCCAAGCAAGTTTGTTAGGAACTTAAGGGTTTAATATTTGTTTGTGTGAGTTGTTTGTTGAATGTTTTTGCAGATTGTTTCCCTAGAGTTGCGTTGGAGTTGCTTTCAAGGTTTTTACAACATGTAGATGATAGATATGGAACAATAATAGATTAAAACAACAAGATACAAGAGAATAACACAGTGGAATAGCCACAAACTTCAAATCTGACCTTTATTTATTAGATAAGTTGTCCTCCATACAAGACATATACAGATCTCGGAAATATAGAAAAAATATAGAAGCTATGGTTGAAGATGCCTCCAAGATGCAAACAAGAGAGAGTTATGAGTCCTCCTAGATCTACAATGGCATCATACAAGTCTGGACAAGATCAGTTTCTTTCCCTTCTTCAAACCGACACCCAAATCTGCCTGAGTTGCGCACCAATTGGTTGTATAGTCCCTAGGAAATTCGGCCTCCTTAATTTTGACCTCCAAACACTTGAGAAATATCGTAGAACTATAGATCATGTAATGTAGAACACAAATGATGAGATCCCTCAACTGTTCTAGGAGATCTAACCCTCCAACTCATCGAACCAACAAGTGACAATGCGCCCTCCTTTAGTAATTCACCCCAGTACAATAATAAATCAATATGCAGCTAAATATCCCCAAAGACAGGTTAGAAAAGGTGATAGGGTGTTGGAAAACCCTCMTGGAGTATGCCTAGCCTCAAATCTATCTTCCTTTGGCCAAAACKAATTATTCATTCCTCCACAATGYGCCCTCTCTACARAAAATCCCCAAAGTTGTGCCTTGCTYYCACAACACACTATTGAAACTAAAATGAACTGAATAAAATGGTGAGGGTGGGATCTTTCACCACCTTGACCAAGCTTGGATCGAGAACAGAGGAATATTTCACCTCCTTGTTGATCCCTAGGTTTTAGTGAGACAAAACCCTCAAATGCCCAAGCTCTCAAGCTCACAAGTGTAAAGATAAAATGATCAATAATACATGAGTGAGGCACCCTCCCTCTCTTTTATCCCATCTTCTAATCTTTACTTAAATGATTTAATTGGCTTCTAAAGTTATTCACTTTATTTTCCCCACTTAGCCAATTATCTTTTATTTTCCTTTTTTTACTAAAGTCACTTGAATAATATAACTTCAATACCTTAGTGACTCCTTTTGGGCCTATTAGTTCCCTTTTTATTTCCACGAGACTATAGTCTAGAGGGGAAAACTAGACTACTAAGTCTCTCAAGAACCTTGTCACTTGGAAGGGGTCATTACACTGCTAGAAATTGCTTGCCCATAAGCAATTCTAAATCTGTATGCTACAACACCTGTTCATTTTCCCATGTAGCATCCTCTATTGGCAAATTTTTCCATTTAATCAAATATTCTCGGATAGCCCTGTTCCTCAACCTTTTATCTCTTACCTCCGATATCTCTTCTGGAATTAAAATCACTTGACCTTCATCATCTACTGAAGGCAATCCCTCATTAGCAACAATATGTTGTCCCAATGCCCTTTTTAGGCAGGAAACATGGAAGACATTATAGATTTTACTTCCATGTGGTGGCTCTAACTCTTATGCAACTTCCCCCACTTTTCTCCTTACCATGTATGGACCATAGAAGCGGGGTTTGTGTTTCTCAACGCCATTTTTCTTCATGGTTTCCTTCATGTATGGTTGGAGCCTTAGATAGACTAAGTCCCCTACCTCAAAAGTGTGTTGCACCTTGTTTCTATCTGCATATAGTTTATGTTGGTTTTGAGCTCTTTGCAAATGGTCTTTGAGCTCTCTCAGTATGTCTTGGCTTTCCTGTATCCATTCCTCAGCTATAGGAGCTCTACAATATCCAAACACTATCTCTGTAAAAGTAAGAGGATCGTAACTATATAAGGCCCGGAAGGGAGACATACCAATGGACATGTGATGAGTGGTGTTGTAACAATATTCTCCCAAGTATAGCCACTTAACCAACGCTTTTGTTGACCTGTCACATAGTTCCTGGGATACCCCTCCACCCACTTGTTCACTATTTCAATTTGGCCATTTGTTTGTGGATGATAGCTAGTGTTGGGGGTTAATTATGTGCCAACTAGATGAAATAATTCTTGCCAAAATGTGCTCATAAACCTATTGTCCCTGTCACTCACAATAGTCTTGGGCAACCCATGCAACCTGAAGAATAAATTTGCCACTTGAGATGCATTGTAATCTATGGAGATGGAAAAAAATGAGCAAACTTGGTCAAGCGATCCACTACTACAAAAATGCAATCTTTACCCTGTGTCTTTGGCAAACCTGTAATGAAGTCCATGGATACACTCTCCCATTTGTGCTTTAGAATGGGAAGAGGTTGTAATAAACATGTTGGGTGGGTGTGTTCATTTTTGTTTTGTTGGCATGTGACACGCTCCTTGATGTGGCGCATGACATCCTCCTTGAGGCCTTTCCAAGTGAATCTTTCTAGGATCTGTCTATATGCCTTAAGGAAGCTCTGATTCCCAACTAATGATGAATTATGAAATGCTTGTAGTACCTTCTTTTTGAACAAAGATTCAGGAACCAAATAAATCCTCCCCTTATAACAGATGATGTCATCTACAATCATGTACATGTCATCTTGAACCTGCCCATCCATTAATTCACATGCAAGCTTATTTTTTGAATACTCTACCAATAGGTGTGATTTCCAATCAACTGATATCTATGACATGGAATAAGTTGAGGGTCTTCTAGACAAGGCATCTACTACAACATTGTTTTTTCCCTTGACGTATTMTATGTCAAAGTTATAAGCCTGGATCTTACTCACCCACTTTTGATGTCTCTCATTGAGGTCCTTCTATTCTATAAAGTACTTGAGACTGTTATGATATGTCATGGCCACAAATTTTGCCCCCACCAGATATTGTCTGAATTTTGCCAATGCATGCATTATAGCTAACATTTCCTTGTCATAAATTGTGTATAGCAACTCAAACCCTCTTAGTTTTTAGTTCTCATAGGCAATAAGATGTTATTCTGCATGAATACAACTCCAATTCCTAAACTTGATGCATAACACTCCAAAATGAATGGTTGAGAGAAGTCCGGTAAAGATAGTACAAGACATGTGCTTATTACCTTCTTCATTTTTTCAAAGGTCAATTGTGCCTCTTCACTCCACTTGAATGCAACCTTTTTGGTCAAGTCAGTCAAAGGTGCACRTAATTGAGAGAGGCCCTTAAAAAACCTCATGTAATAACCCAAATACCAATAAATTCGTTGAGTTCTGTAAGTGTCTTAGGTGTGGGCCAATCAATTATAGCTTGGATGTTTTCCTGGTGAACCTGTACCCCTTTTGCCCCAATGGTGTGTCCCAAGTAAAGGACCTCAATCATCCCAATTTCACATTTTGACTCTTTGGCATACAATGATTGTTTCTCCGTGATGTTTAACACCTCATTCACATGCTTGAGGTGATCTTCCTATGTCCTACTGTAAATTAACAAGTCATCAAAGAACACTACTAGGAATTTTCTCGGTTGCTTGTTGAATACATGGTTCATGCAAGATTGAAAGGTGGTTGGCGCATTGGTCAACCCAAAAAGCATGACAAGGAACTCGTAGTGTCCATAGTGGCATCTGAAAGTTGTCCTGTGTACATCTTGTTCTCTCGTTCTGATTTGATGGTATCTAGAACACAAGTCAATTTTGGTGAAGTACACTGCACCAAACAGTTCATCTAATAGCTCATCTATCCAGGGAATGGGATATCTATTTTTGATGGTTTTCTTATTTAGAGCCTTGTAGTCAATACACATGCGCATGGTATCATCTTTCTTCTTGACCAATACAATTAAAGATGCAAAAGGGTTGGAACTTGGCCTAATGTGGCCCATGTCCAACAATTCCTTGATGACCTTTTCTATTTCATCCTTAAACTTTTTGGGGTGCCTTTATGGTGTAGTGATAAATTGTTTGGTCCCTTCTTCTAGTTCTATGACATGGTCAAAGCCCCTATCTGATGGCTTCCCTGGAGGGATCTGTCTTGGAACTTTCTCATGCTTGTGAAGTATTTTATGTATATCTAGAGGGTAATGCTTGCACCCCTTGTGACTCGCATCCATAACAAAACACTCTACTGCATAGGCCACTTCCTCCCACCTAAATATTGCATGCATACGCTTAGTTGTCACCACCCTAGGTGCTTCTCCTATCATTCCCTTTAATGTGACCCTTTTTTCGTCTTCCGTGTTAAAAGACATCTCCATGGTTTTGTAATTGGTTGTGATTGGCCCCAAGTTGCTAAGCCATTTCACTCCCAATATGATGTTTGTATCTGGTATATCCTATACATAGAAGTCACGTGTCAAAGTGTACCTACCCAAGTCAAGCTCATATGTGGAATATACTTGTCGCAGGCCATAGTGCGCCCCCCTACTACCTCAACCAAACCCCCCCCAAAGTCTATTGTAGGGAAGTGTCTCCTCTCTACCATAAAAATGCCAATGAAGTTATGAGAAGCTCCTCCACCAACGAGTAATGTCGCTCATTGTCCCTGCACAACTCCCTTTACCCAAAAAGTATTAAACCTGGGCACTCCATTGATGGATCCAATGGTAGCCTTCTTAATCCCTGCAGAATGGTGCATGGGTCCACCTTCCTCCTCCGCATGTGAGAACTTTTCTTCCTCCTCTTGATGCATCCCTATGTTATAAAGTGCTCCACTTCCTTCCTCATCTATCTCATCTTCACTGTCAAAGACTACTTCTATATAATGAATTTTTCCTTTACCCGTGCATCTGTGACCTGGCTGCCATGCCTCTTTGCAATTGAAGCACAATTGCTTCCTTCTTAGCTCCCTTATAGTAGGTTCATCCATCTTCCCCTTGCCCTTGTCTACCTGTCTTTTTTCGCGTCCTCTTGGAAAAATTGGGGGTCTAGGTGTAACCTTGTTTTTGTAGGCCGCCCATACCAAATCTCTGGTACGCTCAATAACATCATGTAAGGTGTTAGGCTTGAAGGCCTTAACCCATCCACGCAAAGGCTTAATCAAGCCTTCTATGTACATCATTGATAACCTAGACTCTATCATATCAGGAACCATGATTGCTACTCTCTGAAACTCTTCAATGAATGCTTTTGCTGACCTTGTTTGTCTAATCTACTTGAGCTCCTTGAAATGAAGTTCTAGATTCTCCCTGTCAAATATTTTAAAGAGTCTCTGGGTGAATTCAATGTATGAAGTGACATGTTCATGACCCAAAGTGGTCATCCCATGGAACCACCAATCATGTGCTTTACCATTCAAGTGTAAGGTTGCAAACTTGATGGCCCTTTCTTCCTCCATGGTATTTAATTGAAGGTAAGCATCCAACTCTTTTACCCATGATTTGGATGAGATCTAGATTATACCATCGAAGGGGGTATCTCCATATTTCCTGCATTGTGCCCCATCTCACGGTCACCTCTATAATGTTCTTTAGACTTGTGTTTGAACCTGATTTGGAAATATTCCCCCAAAGAAACCCGAGTCTGAAATCCCACAGTAAGTGCATTGTATTCTCTCTCCATGGCCTCCCATTCACTCTCTAAATTCTCACGTCCATGAAAATTTGTGTCCCTCCGTTGTGCCTCCAAGAAGGTGGGCATATATGGCCTAGGTGTAGTCCCACTAGCCATGTGAGAATGGGTAGGCATGCCCTCAGTTGATCTACGTTCTTCTACTTCATATTTGTGTGGGGACTCCTCATAATTCTCGTTTCCTCCATGAGATCCGTTGGCTCCTCGGTTTCCTCCAAATAAGGGTGGATCCCTACCATTCCTTTGCTCCATTAAGAAGTGAGAAAGGATATCTTGATTCTTGTGATGTTCCTCCATTATTTTTATCCTTCTCTCATGTCCACTCTGAAAGTTTGAAAATGATATCTTTAGTTCTTCATGTCCCCTAGACAAATGATTTTGCATCTCATCCAAGTGGCGTTGCAGAGTAATCTGATTTTTCTGAAGTGTGTCATGCACTGTTTGAGTTAATTTCTCTGCTAAAATGGTTGCATCCTCCCCTCTAGAAATGGTTTCTTTGTTTCATGGTTTCCCCCCATGCTAGCTTCTGACTCTTCTCCTTCTGGTATCTCTAGTAAAGGTTGTCCACCACGGCCTCTCCTTTTAGTCACCAACTTAATCATAGGATGGCAAGGATATTTGCTCTGATACCACTGTAATGTTCCTAAGCAAGTTTGCTAGAAACTTAAGGGTTTAATATTTGCTTGTGCGAGTTGTTTGTTGAATGTTTTTGTATATTGTTTCCCCAAAGTTGCGTTGGAGTTGCTTTCAAGGTTGATACAACATGTAGATGATAGATATGGAACAACAATAGATGAAAACAACAAGATACAATAGAATAACACAATGGAATAGCCGCAAACTTCAGATTTGACCTTTATTTATTAGATAAGTTGTCCTCCATACAAGAGATATACAGATCTGGGAAATATAGAAGAAATATAAAAGCTATGGATTAAGATGCCTCCAAGATGAAAACAAGAGAGAGTTATGAGTCCTCCTATATCTCCAATGGCAATATACAAGTCTAGACAAGATCAATTTATTTCCCTTCTTCAAACTGGCACCCAAATCTGGCTGAGTTGTGCACCAACTAGTTGTAGAGTCCCTAGGAAATTCGACCTCCTCAATTCAGACCTCCAAACCCTTGAGAAAGACTATAGAACTATAGATCGGGTAATGTGGAACACAAATGATGAGATCCCTCAACTGTTCTAGGATATCTAACCCTCGAACTCACCAAACCAACAAGTGACAATGCATCCTCCTTCATAAATTCGCCCTAGTACAATAATGAATCAATATACAACTAAATATCCCCAAAGACTGATGAGAAAAGGCACTAGGGTGATGGAAAACTTTCCTAGAGTATGCCTAGCCTCAAATCTATCTTCCTTTGGACAAATCAAACTATTCATTCCTCCACAGTGCTCCCTCTCTGCAGAAAATCCCCAAATTTGCGCCCTGCTTTCACAACACACTACTGAAACTGAACTAAACTGGATAGAATAGTGAGGATGGGATCTTTTACCACCTTGAGCAAGCTTGAACTAGGCTTAGAGGACTCTTTCACCTCCTTGCTGACCTCTAGGGTTTAGTGAGACAAAACCCTCAAATGCCCAAGCTCTCAAGCTAACAAGTGCAAAGATAAAATGACCAATAATACATGAGTGAGGTGCCCTCCCTCTCTTTTATCCCATCTTCTAATCTTTACTTAAATTATTTAATTGGCTTCTAAAGTTATTCACTTTATTTTCCACACTTAGCCAATTATCTTTTATTTTCCTTTTTTTACTAAAGTCACTTGAATAATATAACTTTAATACCTTAGTGACTCATTTTGGGCCTCTTAGTTCCCTTTTTATTTCCATGAGACTATAGTCTAGAGGGAACAACTATACTACTAAGTCTCTCAATACCCCTATCACTTGGAAGGGGACAATACGTGCGGTGTGGAAGCTTGAAAGTCCTTTCAAGACCACAATTTTCCTTTAGCTTCCCTTGGAAAATAGAATAATAACCTAGGATAATGGACAAAAGAGGAACTTGACAGGGCCTAGCTGGTGCATTATGTTTAAAGATGCAAGTGAGTATGTTGATCGTATCTTTGTAGGTTGCTCTTTTACAAAGATTGTCTGGAAGGAGATTATCCATAGCTATAATATGCAGATCAATTGAGATAAAGAGACCTTATTGGAATGCATGAAATATTGGTTTTTAGATAGGTCTACCTTATCCTTCAGAGCTCTACCTTGTTATATTTTTATGGGAATTTGGTTATGGAGGAATAAGATGTGTTTTGATCGAAGGTTCAATTAGAATGAGTAATTCTCCAAATCAGACTCAAAGGGTTATTTTAATTGGGTATTTTTTGTATTTATGATTGTTAGTAGATTGGGCCATTACATATGGTATCGGATCATTGGTTCTAACCTAAGGCCCATGGGCCTTCCCAAATAAGTTGGATAAATAGAGATCTGGAATAAAGTTGTTTTGTGGCGAGATTTGAATAAAAACTAAGATATAAATATAGAATCGTAGATCTGAAATACAAATCCACAATATATTATCATAGGTTATGATGGAATTATTTTTAGTAGCAGATCTATTCTATATCAGACTAAACGATCTGATAAATAGATGATAATTTTCTTCTTTCTGTTCAGTGAGCAAAGGTTTAATCACTATTTCAAGGTTGCAAGGAATGAGCGAAAACAAAAGTCCAAACAATGTTGTTATGTGTTGTGGGATGTCCCTTCTTCGGTGACTTGATGAAGTAGCTATCATGATATTTCTCATATATCAATTCTTATTTTTTACATTTCCCCCAATTTTGTGTTTTTTCTCTAACTCTAATTACTTCTCTCTAGGGTTTATGTGAATTAATATGAATGCTTCCTCGCCTTTGTTAATATATTACAGTTTTTGGTGTGTTAATATTACAATATATTTATTATTGGGTTCTCATTCAATGGATCATCTCTTCCAAGTAACCCATGTAGTTTAGGGTTGTTGCATCCTCTATCATATTTCACGATTCTTGAGATTTAACATCACTTGCCTTTTAGCTTTCACTTTTAATTTTTGTGCAGACTTGACTTATAATTTAAGCAAATCAAAGGAGAAAAGGTTATACTTTTCTTCGAGATTTTAATTTTATTACGAGTGTGCTCTTTTCTTTTTCTATGGTTTTCATGTGGCACTTATAGTTAGGTCTGTGCAAGAGTGATGTCAGTGTAGCAGAGCTCTGCAGAACGAGCAAAATAAGAAGCTTATTGTTAAGCTATCTTAATGTCGAATGTTCAATAGAATTTGATTATGTTCTTTGTGATGCATTGCAAAATTGGTGTTTGTGGTTTTATTTGTGTGTATAAGTTGACAATGTCACAACTAGAGGTCTAATACAAGTGGCAGAATTGAAAAGGTATTGCAAGTTAACCTCGCAAAAATGGAACATCTTTCTAGTGATCCTTAATCACATACCGATTGTTTAGCAATATATGATATAAAAATGAAGCGGCTCTATCAGGTTTTGATCCTAATATCCAATGTTACACGCAGATGCGCTACCCTGGGTGGGGGCACATTGTCCACACTTCCAGGCAGGAATACTCACCACTATACTCATCGTTGTTAAGTCATGCCAATGTTTTTTTCTAAGAAAAATGTTTGTTAGCCGCTTCACGCAATAAATGTGGATGGATTGTTTGGGTTCAATTTCTTCATAGTCCAGTCAATGGGAGCTTCACAAAAACCGGATCACAATTAGACAACATGCAATAATCCCAATCCAATACTTTTAACACTAAAATGCATCTATAACCTCCTTACGCACTCACACTTATACCCACAAGTAAAACTACAATACACAATGTATATATTTCATTCCAATGCAAATGAAAATTCCTTTTCCATGCTTGGTCGACAACGATATTATATTGATTTATTTTTTTCCCTTAACATTTGTATTTTTACCTTTCATCTCATTTGTCTTCATTGAGTCTTGTGACATGATATTTATTCTGATAATTTACTTTGATCTTTAAAATTTGTGGTCATTTTAGGGTCTCTAGCTGGTTTGCATGCCTCTGAGATTGTCTTTCACCATCATGATGTGGATATATATGAATTTATATTGTGTTTACAAGTAGTGACGTCTTCTGATCCAGGTGGATATTGGTGGCCACCCACCTATTCCACTTGGACCCCCACCATTGCTTCTTTCAGTTTCAGCACAGTTTACTATTTTTAGCAGTTTTTCGGGTCCTGAACTT
>SNQJ01S0031004.1:187910-204600 GCA_010110895.2 Picea sitchensis | reverse complement strand
ATTTCCATTAGGAAATGGTTCAGACACTCATTCCCTAGGGTAGACTCATTCTATCCAGGTTTCATTATAATTAGTGCCAGAGGAATGGCCTAGTTAGGTGAATGGTCCAGGTTCAACAATCAAGGACATGCATTCCCTAGGGCATACTCATTCTCTCCAGGTTGCACTATGATTAGTGCCAGAGGAATGGCCCAGTTAGGTGAATGGTCCAAGCTCAGAAATCAGGGACAATTATTCTTCTATACTTGAGAAGGATAGTCCATATAGCCCATGACTGATGTTTTACTTTCTGAGGGAATATGATCTTCCAGATATCACATATGTGAGTGGAAGAATGACCCAAATGACTCAGTTTATATCATGATATTGTTTTATGCAGATTGATATCAAATGATATAATTGCTGTGAAGATTGTATGTCTCTGGACAATAGATGTATGCTATTGTGGTGGATGTTGTCCATTGGTTTTGACTATACGTCACTAATTAAGTAGTTGTGTGCTACTTGGTGTGGTTGTGTACCACTGGATAAGAGTTGTGTTCTACTATGGATATAAATAGTTGTGTTCTATTAAATGGCATTGTTCTGATTGTCATGACGACTATCAATAGTGTTGGAAATGATTATCAACTAGATGGATAGTCAATGTGATGATGGACAGACATTCTCCAGGCGGAAAATGGTCCAGGACATTTATTCTTCTAGGACGTATGTCTGGATTAGAAGAATAGTCCTTGTAGTCCATGGTGTGGCTTCCAACATCTGTTGGAATATTTATTCTTCTTGGACATATGTCCGGATTAGAAGAATGGTTCTTGTATCACTTTGTGGAGCGAGTAACTTATTCATCATCATGCCTGATTACTTAGATGGAGTATGGAATTTGAGAGATGATACAATTGATGATATCAGATTATACTGATAATGATGACGGTGCTCATGATTTGATCATGAGATATATTGTGAGGCTATGATGATGCTACCAGTTGAATGGTATGTTTGTTCTCAAGACCATTGTTGACGATTAAAATCGTAACGATGAATTCCGCCTGCAAAGTATTGCTAAATCCCTATTATTTAACTATGCTAATAATATAATACTAGTAGGTGGGACCCCCTTGTAGACTAGAGGCGCAAGGATAGACATATCACACATTTTTTTTTCCTGTTGTTTTGATGTTGCCTACACAGTCCTACATGGTTGACAATGTAGTCTTGGTTTCATTTTGACATGGTAACAGGTGGATGAAGCATTTTTGTGGAATTCTTTTTGCGATCCAAAACATTTTTTTATGGTTATGAGGAGCATGTTATTTACAATTGCTATGATTTAACCATGTCACTAATCATTGTGATCGATTACCTACCCACATATTTGCATGAGATATTTTAGTGATATCATAATCAAAACAAAGAAAGAAAAACCGATGAAAAAATTCTAAAGAGAAAGGAGTTATATGTTGAGCTATGATAAAGGATTATATGCAAATGGAAAAGTTAAAACATATTAGTGTTAGTCCTAACTATTTTTCTATTGTTGGTTAGTGGGCTATGCAAATTTCATTAGATTTGAATTGGGTGCATATAGCATTGCAATATGTATGATGGCATAGAATTTTGGCAAGGGTTAACGTATAAATGATATTGGGTGGCACACTATGCAAGGGATATCGTCGCAAATTTCAAATGGTTTGGCATTGAATACATGGTTTAATTGATTGATGAATGTTGGGTTGTCTCGTACTTCGAATTGAATAGGCTAGGTTATGGAAGAGCCATGAATTTACTGCACATCACTCCATACTCCCCCTATCGTCCATCACCCTAGCATTGTTCATTTGTTGCAGTTTTCGATCTGTTGGTTGTGAAGCTCCGCATTTCAGGCTCTTGGAAGGAAAAAGGCTCGACCAACTCGCCATTTAAGCGTTTTGATACATGTATGATTCTTTTTCTCTCCATCCATGAGGTGTTCTCTGTTGTATGAAAAAATGATGACTTAGTGATGATTGGATTCTATTTGTTCCTAAGAATTTTGCTTGTGTAGATGTGTGTTATATCTCTCTGTGATGACTGTAAAATGTTTCAGATTGCAAGAAAAAGTTTTTTTTTTTTTTAAAGTTGTGCATTGACTGGTTGCTCGGTCAATTTAATATTGTGATGGGTCTCTGTGGAATGGTGGTACATATGGATCTGCGTTGATGATGGAGGGTTTCGTTCTATGTATTACCGTCAGTATTCCGTTACCTCACAATCATGATTGTAACGGAATTTTCACGATACAACAATCCAAATTCTCTGGAGTGCTGAACTGGTGAAATGATGGATCTACGATCCATGTGTCCCTCTCAATAGAAGATTGAGATCTACTCCGACCTTTGGGAGTTCTACTCGCTCTTACTACAACACTTCAAATTCGTCGGATAGACAAACTTTCAGATAACGCTTGATCTGTGGACACGTGTCCTTGACTACCAATGGTCCAGATTAACTTCGGATCCCGAGACTTCGGGGAATTTGTCTCCTCTACAATACACACCCTAAAAATTTCGGATTTGCGAAGTCTGAAGGACTTAAAGAGTTAACACCTGTGCTTCTTCTCCAGATCCAACGGTCGTGAAAACTTTTGGCTCCCTCTGAACGGATCTTGTTCGCTCATCCTGCAAACAAAGGGACTGTTCCTTTCGAGAACTAAATCTCGCTATCCTTCCTTATATTTACCAATTTTAAGGGAATTAGGATTTGGAACATACATTGTGCTAATCCTCATTTTGTAACCTAGACTGTCTTCAGACTCACACTTGCGCTACTTCTACTGAGCTTGAGACTTAGACAAATCTCTCGCGCACTCCTTGCACTTGCTCTTCTCTAAACCTTTTCAACACTTTTCTAAGTGTTGGCCCTGTGCATGCCTTGCACGGGTCTACCCTTCGATATTTTATACTCAAATGAGTATATGTGCACTCCTTGCATTCACTCCATGAAACTCAATCTATCTCTCCTGAGTTATTGAGTCTGAAACGACTCTGCCTTCGCACTCCTTGTGTGGCCACTGTGCACTCCTTGCACTAGGAGTTTAGAAGAGAAACAATTGAAACTTATAGATCATCAAAGGTCCATTCAATCAACCATGAAATACACACGCATGCATATAAACACAAAAAATAGATAACATAACATTATCCAAAGAACTCACAGATAAGCAAACTCCGACATGTGAAGCAAATATCCTCTATTATATTCCTTCAACAAAAATTTAAAACCTTCTCTCGATAACAATAATCTTAGTAGCAATCACAATAAGCTTCAACAACAATTACAATAAACTCCAACAACCTCTTTTGGGCATATGTTACATATATTTATACATGGAGGGGCTTCTCGAGCCTTCCTTCTGACTACTCTAGTGCTTTCATATAATAATTAAAGCATTCTACCACTAATCTTATTACAATAAATGGATAATTAAAACCTAGATATGAGTCAATGATCAAAATATGTACAATCCTATATGTATTAAAAGTAATTACAATCTCCTAGAGCAATCACAATGGCTATAGCCTCAAAATATTAAAGGGCCTTTAATTACAATAATTTCAAAATATTAAAGTGGTGCGCTCTCCTAGGAATCCAAACCAATTTGAATGCACGCACTAGATGTTGATCTATCCTCCACTTGGCCTCACTGAATGTTGATGGCAATGCTCCTGCATCATACTCCTATGGACAAAAAGATTCATGGACTCATGTCCATGAGTTCCTCCACTGCCTTTCCATGTTTCTGGATATCAGTTTCAGTTATCCAACGAGCATCTTCTATTGGATGATCTTTCCACTTAACCATATACTCATAATAAACTTTTCTCCTGGTCTTCTTAGCAATCTTCTGATCTAAAATATTCTATATTTGTGGCTTCTTTGCTATGGGCATCTGTCTCTTCCACTGAATCTCCTCTCAATCACCTCCCCCTTCTGTATCATCCATCCTGTAAGGGTATAAGTCTGCTACATTGAATATTGGTGATATTCCAATGTCCTCTGGAAATTCAATCTCATAAGCATTTGCAACAAATTTTCTAAGGATGTTACAAGGTCCTATATTTTTCATCTTCAACTTGTTATATTTCCCTTCTGAAAATCAAACTTGATCTCCAGTTTCAAAATTAACCTCTCTTATCCTTTGGTCTACTCTTCTTTTGTATTTTTGGTTGTTATTATGTAGTTTTCCTTTGATTAGATCATGCAACTTCTACATCTCTGCAACAAAGTCCTCTACTCCTGCACTTCAAAATTCATCTCGTGCCAAATCTCTCAATTCTAAAATTCCTCTTGGATGCATCTCATCCCATATACTATCTGGAATGGGCTCTTACCAATACTCCTATTTAGTGAGTCATTATATGAAAACTCTACTTGGCGCATAATTTACTCCCACTGACCATTATGTTCATTGACCAAACTCCTTAACAGGTCCCCTAAGCTTCGATTCACCACCTCAGTCTGTCTGTCTGTCTGAGGATGATATGTTGAACTGAAAGAAAAAATTGTCCCCAACTTCTTCCACAAGGTCCTCCAAAAGTGTCCCACAAATTTAGTATATTTTTCTGAGACTTTACTCCTGGGAAGCCCATGCAATCTCACAATCTCCTTGAAAAAAAAAATTCTATGTGGGTAGCATCGTTGGTTTTGTGACACTATATGAAATATGCCATCTTCAAAAATCTATCAACCACCACAAATATTGAATCATTTCCCCTCTGGGTTCTTGGAAATCCCAGAACAAGATCCATACTTATAACATCCCACGACCTGTCTGGAATAGGAAATGGTTGATACAATTCAGTGTTCTTCTTCTTTTCTTTAGGATATTGGAAGATTCTGCATTTGTCTACAAACTTATTCACATTAGACCTCATGCCTGGCCAATAATATGAAGAAATCAATTGTGCATATGTTTTATCATGGCCAAAGTGTCCAGCCAATCCTCCACTATGTTTCTCCTTTAGAAAATTGTCCCTCATTGAGCATTTCGAGATACATATCTGACTTCCCTTGAATAACAATCCATCTTGGATCAGATACTCCATCCATTTATTTTTTTCTCTTAGCAAAGGGTTCTCACATGCTTCATAAGCTTCCTTGAAATCTGGGTCTTCTTGATACATCTCCTTGAGGTGTTCAAATCCTAAAGTCTCCACTTGGAATTCTTTCAAGATTAAACATATCCTTCTCAAAGCATCTGCAACTTTGTTAGTGCTTCCACTAATATGCTTAATAACAAAAGCAAAATTCTGCATGAATTCTACCCATTTGGCATGTCTCTGGTTCTATTCTTTTGTCTTGTTATAAATTGTAAAGCCTGATTGTTAGTATACAAAACAAACTCCTTTGGGATAAGATAATGCCTCCACTTTTTCAAAGATTGAATTACAACATAAACTTACTTTTCATATTGTATTTAATTTCTCTTAACATCATTTAGCTTCTCACTGAAATAAGCAACATGCTTATTATCTTGACTTAAAACTACGCCAATGGCCACTCCACTTGCATCACATTTGACCTGAAAAGTCTTCTTCAAATATGGAAGAACTAAAACAGGTTGTTATGTTATCTTTTCTTTCAACACTATAAATCCCTTCTCAGCTTCTTTTGTCCAATTAACATATCCATGTTCCTTCTTTATGGTATCTTGTATTGGTATGCAAATACTGCTGAAATTCCTGATGAATTTTCTGTAAAAACTCAGCAACCCATGAAAACGCCTTACTTCATACATGCTTCTTGGAGAAGGCCATTCTCTTATTTCCCTCACTTTCTATGGATCCATATTCAATTCATTTGAAGAGATTACGAACCCCAAATACACAAGTTATGTTTTCATAAAAGAACATTTCTTCAAATTTGCCAACAACTTCTCCTGCTACAACCTTCTCAACACCATATTCAAATGTTTTAAATTATCCTCTTCAGTCTTACTAAAAAATAGAATATCATCTAAATAAACAATCACAAACTTACCAATAATATATTTGAGCACTTCATTCATCAACCTCATGAACGTACTTGGTGCATTTGTTAAGACAAACGACATAACAAGCCACTGATACAATCCTTCATTTTTTTTGAATGTTGTTTTCCATTCATCTCTCTATCTCATCCTTATCTGATGATAACCACTCTTCAATTATATCTTGGAAAAATAAATATCTCCACTCAATCAATTCATTAAATCATCCATTTTGGGTAAAGGAATCTATACTTGATGGTTATCTTGTTGATGGCTCTAGAATCTGCGCGCATTCTCCAACCTCCATCCTTCTTCGTACTCAACACAGTTGGTACTGCACACGGGCTCAAACTTTCCCAGATCAAACCTTTATCCAACAACTTGTGGACGTGCTCCTTGACCTCTTCATTATATCAAGGGGTTATTCAATATGCTACTTTTCTCTTGGAATAAGGTGAATATGGTGACTGATACCCCTAACAGGCGATAAAGTGTGAGGTAACTCATCCAATAACTCCTAAACTTTTACAGGAAATTCATTCATAGAAGTGCTTGTGAGAATGAATCTCGACTTACCTACAACAACAAACTGTATAGTCTAGTCTTTCTTGACTTCTTTCAAGAGTTCCTTCCCACCCATGAGAAGTATACTAGAACTGGCTTCCTCTTTGACTCCTTTATTTTCTATTGGCAACAACATATGCTTATACCCATTCTTCTCAAAGGTATAAGTATTCTTCCTCCCATCATGTATGACGTTCCTTCCACATTGCCAAGTTGTCCCCATCGGAACGTGACAAACATCCATGGGTATAACATCACATAAAACTTCATCCCTATAACCACCTATTTTAAACTCAACTTTATATTGTCGACTTACCATGACTTGATTTCCTTTTTGCAACCACAACACCTTGTACAGATTCAGATGTGCAGTCCTCTCCAACTTCATCTTTTCTACCATTTCCATGGATACCAAGTTATCAATGCTCCCATTGTCTATTCTCACCTTTCATACTATGTCTCTGGTCTTGCAAGTAGTTATGAACAAACTATTCCTATGGACTAGTTCTCGTACCTCTTTTTCTGGTTTTACGAGAGCTTTCCTCATCATGAGTGATCTTCCTTATTCCGCTGCTTCTGCCTTCATCTCTATCTCCACATTCTTCTTCTGTTCTTCAGAAATGTGAGCTTATCCACCTCCTACATTCTTCTTTTCAGGACATTCCCAAGACATGTGCCCTGTTTTTCCACAGGCATAACACTTCACTTCTCCTCCTCTGCCTCTTCCTCTACCTTTGGGAAAATAAATTCTTCCTCCATAGTGTCCTCATCTAGAAATTCCTCCTCTCTTTGTATGACTATTATATCTTCCAGCTTCTCCTCTAGACTTCTGGAACTTTTCTCTGACGGTTCCTCTTCCTCTGTCAAGACTTTTTCCTCTGTTTATTTGACTTTTCTTCCTTGCCAACTTTTCTTCTGCCTTCAGGGATACCTGATAAGCATCTTCCACAATTCTCATTGTCATCATGCTAATCTCATCCTGGATTTCATATGTCAACCCATTAATCTACCTAGAAAATTTTTCTTCATCATTCTCCCTGTGTCCTGCTCTTATGTTCAACTTAGAAAATTCTTCGGTATACTCTTTCACCAAAAAACCTTTCTGTCTCAAATTCTACAACTTCCTAAACATATTTAACTAATAATCCTTGGGTATGAATTTAGCCTTGATCTTAGCTACCATTCTATCCCAACTCTTGATTTTGGTCTTACCTTTGCTCCTTCTTTCATCTTGCAATTCGTCCCACCATAACACTGCATTTCCCTTCCACATGGTTACTGCATGATTTACCTTCTTCTCATCATCAATCTCCTTATAGTCAAAGTACTTGTCTAGAGAACTTATCCAATCAAGTAGTTCTTATACATTCAAATTACCTTCATACATTGGAACTTCTATTTTTGCTATGGTTCCTAGCTTGACAACAACTCTTAGAAGTCGCTCCTTTGCTGCTTTTTCTGCTTCTACTTCTTCTTTTTCTTCTACATCTTAACTTTCATCTTCACTGATGTCACCACCTTCATGTGATTTTCTTTGTGTTGTCTCCATGGCGCCCAACCTTGCACGAAGTTGTTTCATTTCCTACTCCATGGCTGGATTGACCACTAGTCTCTCTCTGCGTCTTATTGGAGACATGGTTCTAAATATTTCTTCACATAGAACCTAATTCCTTCTCTCATACCACTTGATGCAAACCCCCACCACCTCTTGGGGCTCGCACGACCTCCCGGTCTAGGATCGTTCACACTAAGCAACTGATTTAGCTATTAGGATATTGTTGAACCCTCAAAATACTCTACCACAGGACTTTCTCCTTTTCCCTATGCGTAAAATTTCGTTCGTGAGGGTCTTATCTCTTTAGTGGAGAATTTCACATGACTTCGGGCCAAAACCGTGGGATAAAATCTTTAAATGGAAAGAACTACGACACTTCGGAGCTTCGGGCTTTAGGAGTTCCAACTACAACACACAACAATCCTCCTGAACGCCGAATTCACAAATAGCCGAATAAAGGAGAGGATCAACGACTCTCAATACATTCCATGATCTATGGTTTGCAGTAGTTTCGAGACTTTGAGATTTGAGAGTTTTCCCCGTTCCAATGTGCAACACCTCTAAATGCGCAAACTCTGAACTAGTAGATCGATCGGTGGACACCCAACTTCAATCGTTGACCTAATATTACTCTGGGCTCCGAGCTTAATATATTTTCACGATAGAACACTCCAAATCCTTCGAAGTGTTGAACTGACAAACTATTGGATCTATGATCCAACTGTCCCTCTCAAAAATGGTCAAGATATACTCTGACCTTCGGGCCTTCGGGATTTCTACTCACTCTTACTACAACACTTCAAATTCACCGGATAGACATAATTCCAGATAATTCTTGATCTGTGGACATGTGTCCTCGACTACCAACAGTCCAGATTAACTTCAGATCCCGAGACTTCGGGGAATTTGTCTCCTCTACAATACACACCCTAAAACATTTGTATTCACAAAGTTCGAAGGACTTAAAGGGTTAACACACATGCTTCTTATGTAGATCGAACGGTCGTGAAAACATCTATGTCCCTTCGAATGGATCTCGTCTGCTCGTCCTCTAAACAAAGTGACTCTTCCTTTCGAGAACTAAATCTTGCTATCCTTCCTGAGCTTTACCAAATTTAAATGACTTATGCTTTGGCGCATTCCTTGTGCTACTCCTTAATATGGAACCTAGACCGTCTTCAGGTGCACACTTGCTCTACTTCTCCTGAGCTTGATACTTAGAGAAATCTTTCACACACTCCTTGCGCTTTCTCTCCTCTGAACCTTTTCAACACTTTTCTAAGTGTTGGCCCTATGCATGCGTTGCATGGGTCCACCCTTCACGATTTTATGCTCAAACGAGTATATATGCACTCCTTTCACTCACTCCACGAAATTCACTCTATCTCTCCTGAGCTATTGAGTCTGAAACGACTCTGCCTTGACACTCCTTGCGTGGCCACTATGCACTCCTTGCACCAGGATTTCAGAAGAGAAACAATTGAAACTTATAGATCATCAAAGGTCCATTCATTCAACCATGAAATGCACACACATGCATATAAACACATAAAATAGATAACATAACATTACCCAAATAACTCAGAGATAAGAAAACTTTGTGAAGCAAATCTCCTCTATTATATTCCTTCAACAAACATTTACAAAGGTCCCAAAAACCTTCAAATTCTCTCGATAAAAATAATCTTAGCAGCAATCAAAATAAGCTTAAACAACAATTATAATAAACTCCAGCAACCTCTTTTGGGCATAGATTACATACATTTATACATGGAGGGGATTCTCGAGACTTCCTTTTGACTACTCTAGTGCTTTCATATCATAATTAAAGAATTCTACCACTAAGCCTATTACAATATATGGATAATTACAACCTAGATATGAGTCAATGCTCAAAATATGTACAATCCTATATGTATTAAAAACAATTACAATTTCCTAGAGCACTCACAATGGCTCTAGCCTCAAAATCTTAAAGGGCCTTTAATTACAATACTTTCAAAATATTAAAGTGATGTGCTCTCCTCAGAATCCAAACCAATTCAAATGCGCATGCTGGATGTTGATTTGTCCTCCACTTGGCCTCATTGAATGTTGATGGTGATGCTCTTGCATCATACTCCTCTGGACAAAAATATTCATGGAATCTTGTACATGAGTTCCTCCACTGTCGTTCCATCCTTCTGGATATCATTTTCAGTTATCCAGTTGGCATCTTCTGTTGCATAATCTTTCCACTTAACCAGATACTCATAATAAACTTTTCTCCTGGTCTTCTTAGCAATATTTTTATATAAAATATTCTCTATCCGTGGATTCTCTGCTATGGGCATCTGTCGCTTCCACTGAATCCCCTCTCGATCATCTGTCCCTTCTGTATCATCCATCCTATAAGGGTATAAGTCTGCTACATTGAATATTTGCAATATTCCAATGTCCTCTGGAAATTCAATCTCATAAGCATTTGCAACAATTTTTCTAAGGATTTTACAAGGTCCTATTTTTTTCATCTTCAACTTGTTATATTTCCCTTTCAAAAATATTTCCATCCTTAGGTGTGCTAAAACTTGATCTCCAATTTCAAAATTAACCTCTCTACTCCTCTAGTCTACTTTGATTTTGTATTTTTGGTTGCTATTCTGTAGTTGTCCTTTGATTAGATCATGCAACTTTTGCATCTCTGCAATAAAGTCCTCTGCTCCTTCACTTCAGAATTCATCTCGTCCCAAATATCTCAATTTTTAAATTCCTCTTAGATGCATCCCATATAATATATGGAATGGGCTCTTACCTATACTCCTATTCGGGGAGTCGTTATATGCAAAGTCTTCTTGGGGAAGAATTTGATCCCACTGAGCATTATGTTCAGTGACCAAACTCCTTAACAGATTCCCTAAGCTTCGATTCACCACCTCAGTCTATCCATCTGTATGAGGATGATATGTTGAACATAAAGATAAACTTGTCCCCATCTTCTTCCATAAGGTCCTCCAAAAGTGTCTCACAAATTTAGTATCTCTGTCTGAGACTATACTCCTAGGAAACCCATGCAATCTCACAATCTCCTTGAAAAATAAATTTGCTATGTGGGTAGCATCGTCGATTTTGTGACATGGTATGAAATGTGCCATGTTCGAAAATTTTTCAACCACCATAAAGATTGAATCATTTCCTGTCTGGATTCTTGGCAATCCCAGAACAAAATCCATACTTATAACATCCCACGACCTGTCTGGAATAGGCAACGGTTGATACAATCCAGTGTTATGTTGCTTTCCTTTAGCATATTGGCAGATTTTGCATTTGTCCACGAACTTCTTCACATCATACCTCATTCCTGGCCAATAATATGAATAAATCAACTGCGCATATGTTTTATCATGGCCAAAGTGTCCAACCAATCCTCCACTATGTTTCTCCTTTAGCAAATTGTACCTCATTGAGAATTTTGGGATATACAACCGACTTCCCTTGAATAACAGTCCATATTGGATCAGATACTCCATCCATTGACTTCTGTCTCCTAGCAAAGGGTTCTCACATTCTTCAAAAGCTTCCTTGAAATATGGGTCTTCTGGATACAACTCCTTGATGTGTTCAAATCCTAAAGCCTCCACTTGGAATTATTGCAAGATCAAACATCTCTTGCTCAAAGAATTTGCAACTTTGTTAGCGCTTCCACTAATATGCTTAATAACAAAAGTATAATTATGCATGAATTCTACTCATTTGGCATGTCTCTGGTTCAATTTCTTTTGTCTAGTTATAAACTGCAAAGCCTGATTGTCAGTATACAAAACAAACTCCTTCGGGATAAGATAATTCCTCCACTTTTTCAAATCTTTAATTACAACTTAAAATTACTTGTCATATGTTGAATAATTTCTCTTAAAATCATTCAAATTCTCACTGAAATAAGCAACATGCTTATTATATTGACTTAAAATTGCGCCATTGGCCACTCCACTTGCATCACATTTGACCTGAAAAGTCTTCTTAAAATCTGGCAGAACTAAAACAAGTTGTTCTGTTATCTTTTCTTTCAACACTCTAAATCCCTTCTTAGCTTCTTATGTCCAATTAAAAGATCCATGTTCCTTCTTTATGGTATCTAATATTGGTCCGCAAATACTGCTAAAATTCTCGATGAATTACCTGTAAAAACTGACCAACTCATGAAAACTCCTTACTTCAAACACACTTCTTGGAGAAGGCCATTCTCTTATTTCCCTCGCCTTCTTTGGATCCATATTCAATTCATTTGAAGAGATTACGAACCCCAAATACACAAGTTTTGTTTTCATAAAAGAACATTTTTTTCAAATTCACCAACAACTTCTCCTGCTGCAACCTTCTCAACACCATATTCAAATGTTTTAAATTCTCCTCTTCAGTCTTACTGAAAACTAGAATATCATCTAAATAAAAAATCACAAACTTACATTAAAATCTTTGAGCACTTCATTCACCAACCTCATGAACGTACTTGGTGCATTTGTTAAGCCAAATGACATGACAAGCCACTCATACAATCAGTTAGCACTAGAAGTCACCTTCGGATTGCATAGAAGGTAAGCCCGATACCCATCAGTTTATACAGAAATGTAAATGAGTTTTAGGTGGTCAAATGGAGAAGACTCAATGATAATAACATTCTAACTCAGAAATCTGGACTAGCATGCATAAGCAATTGAGGTCTGGAATCAACTTCAGTCAGTAAGTTGGAGTAAGGGTGAATAGAGGGAAGACTTTGGTGAGGAGAGTGTAGAAGTTTGCCTTGGACATCAGGTCTTCCAACAGCCTAAGGAAGAAAAACTCAAACACAAGATCCTCTTGGATTCAAATTTCAAATAAATTGAAAGAAATTTTAACAACACTATAATCAAACATTCATCATAATACAATCACAACAATCCATGTGAATCAATTAATCATGAACTGTCTCAGTATCAGAGACAAATAATATGGAGCAAGAAATATGACTTAGGTTAACCAATATGTCTCAAAAACAAATACATAACCAGAGATCCAGTGTTCTTCATAAAAAAAAATTACAATAGCAGGGAGCCTAGCTCAACCATTCAACCCTTAACAAAATACTAAAACTGCCTATATATACTCAGAAATACTACAACCACCAGGAGCGTGATCAGACCACCACATTTAAAGTTTTCAGTCGATGCCTACTCTTTTAGACTGTGCAGGACTTCTCATGTCAGATGCAAGCTCGCCACAATTATGTGTTTTGCAGGAAAATCAGTCCAGAAGGAAACTTCGGATTGCCAATCTGCACTCACGACCATCCTCAACTTGTTTTCCATTTATGGGGTGAGACGAGGTTTCGACCACCTCCCCCATTTCCATTAACTACCTTCATCGGGATCAGGACGAGGCCTGATACCCATGAATGTTCTAAGCGATGCCCATGACTTCTTCGAGTCAATATCGATGCCTCGATGCCATGCCGATCTTCTTTTGTGACCAATACATGCGCTTTTGGCCTTTGGCACAACTCCTCTCCATCACTCCATCATGCATGTGACCTCGGGCCATGAATTAGGGCTCATATTCAAAGGTGCTTCGGGATTTCATCTTTCGTGAGTCTCCACTTCACTTGATTCCAAACATCTCGATGCCTGAATTGCGAAGTGGCCTTATTAAGATCGACGATCGGTCTTGATTTGAATTTGACGGCCACGATTGCTTCCTCGAAAAACCCAGTTGCCAACCACTCAATAGGTGCTTACCCTTCTTTATGGCCCCGTTTTCCATATGATCACATGCTATGATCATGGGCCCAATTCCTGGGCGCTTCATGATTTGTCACTTAGCAAACTGATGCTGTACTCCATACTAAAACCTTCGATTCGCAAAACCGTGACTTCTCAGATTTGGTGCCACGCGTCCCTCTGAATCAGACGACTCCTGCTGATTTCGGGTTTCAGGAGTTTGGACCTTTGATGAACAATTTTAACACCATTTCGAACTCCCGATTCCCATGATTATTTTCCACTGTTGAAAGATTAAAAGTGCCTTCTTCTTATGTTTGAACCCTGAAATGGACTGTTAGGGAAGCTGCGCTTTGTGTTCATGGATGCGGCTTGCATGATGGAGGATTCAGACGGCTGGCTATGGGCTGGAAAAACAGGGAGACCGGGGCAAAATTACAAACTTAGGTAGAAACCACAAACTCACAAGACTCTGACAAGTTCATGTGATAACATTTGGCTCCACAGGGGATGGCATGCTCCCTGCAAGCTACCAAGAACAAGTAGTTCCAGTTCCTCAGCTGTTGGGTTATGGAGTCATGCTAAAAAAACATCTTGTTGAGGATTTAAGGCCGACAAGAACACTATCCTAAAAATGAAAGAAAAATATATGGGCTCTAGGAGGAGCTTATTTATGTACATTCATAGACTAATTGATTTTTACAAAGCGCTAGGTAAAATCAAATTTCCACCATAGACATTCAAGCAACTCCCTAGCTTCAAACTTGTTTACTCTGTCATTGATCAAATAAAAACAATGCAACTGTGATAGAAAAATGATTATTCTTTTCAGCTCTCCTCCTAGTGATGAAGTGAGGATAAAGTTGAGTGGCTCCAAGACATGAAGGAAATGCAACTCCATGTACTCCCTTACAGGTTCAAAATAAAAAAATCCACTGGGCTGGTGACAAAAAACATGCTCTGTCTTATAGCTGCTCACACATGGATGAATGTCTCTGGCAAGCACGGGTGAGCGAACGGATGATGCAGGCTGATTGATCCCAGGTCATGGTTGCTCATTTGCAGGCTCTAGGAAGGATATGAACTGCACATTTGGATCTCCATCTTCTTCTTCATGACTCTCCCAAGGATCAAAATCATAATCATCATAAACAAGAAACATGGGAAAGCTCTTCTCTTTGTCTTCTGTAGGCATAGAATGGCGGATTTACACACAATGTTTTTCCTCAATGTATAAAGGAAAAGGCTCTGTGGTATGCTCTTGGAAATCATCAAAATATGAAAAATATGATTCCATGTATATAGCCATAGGATCATGAATTGTGTGACAGAATCTTGGCTTCTTTAGAAGACCAGGCTGCTCCTTTGTAAATGCCTCTCTTCTTGCAAATAAAAACCTCCCCGATCCTTCGAAAACAACTCTCGATTGTCAATAGCTACAGTCTCCTTTTCTTGTTGTTTTTCCAGCTCTGATTCATAATCACTATCTTCTTACTCATAATCTGAAACATGCTGACAATCTTCTTTCTTATTCACATGCAATTTTTCAAGATATTCTTGCATACGAACCCCCTTGCTAGCCTTGATGTTCTCTTCAACTTACTCAACATCTTCAAACAGGTGTCTTAACGATGAATATTTCCTCTCTCTCGGGAGAAGGACCAACTCTGGATGCTGAGCCATGACATTGTACACCATGGCAACAGTCTCTGTGGGTCTGATCTCCATAGGCATACTATGATAGACACTGTAAAACCTCATGTTGAAGACAACCAAGGCTTCCTCTTCCCCTTTCCTCAAGGCATTAAACTCAAACCAATATTGATCAAGGGACTTGTTCTCACCCAAACACTTTAAAAATGAATGGCATAGATCGGTCCAGGATCCAATAGAACCGGCTTCCAGACATCTAAACCACACAACAACATCTCCAAACATGGATTGTGAGAACATCCTCATGGCAACATCATCATGAACAATATAAAACTGATCGACAAAGCTCTCAAAGGCCTCCAAATGCCTCTCAATTGTAATATGATCCTCTCCAAAAAACCGAGGAAGATACTCAAAGGAATAATGAGGATAAGGATGAAGGTCATGTGGCAGCCTTAAAGGTTTAAACAACTTATTTCTGATTTTAATTTGAAAAGCAATGGGCTGGTCATGAGGATTAACAAGTTGATGGCAAGGCTCAGCAGGAATAACGAAGGGTAACGATATTTGAGAAGATTGTGAATTATTTTCAACCTCCTCAGGGCTACAAGGGTGATCAATTTCAAGAGGAGATGCAATACAGATCTCACTTTTATGAATAGGCAGATGTGAAGACACGAGATCGATATCTACAACACAAGAAGAGGGCATGTTTTCTTCTTCCAAGGATGGATAAATAAAGGAAGGCCTATTATTATCTGAATAGACAAAGAAGAGGATAATCCTCTTTATATGTGAAGGGAAAGAGAGAAATGAGATGATAAACAAGAACAAGATTTCATGAATAAAGCTCATAAACTTATACCTGGTCTTCCCCTTCGGTATGGTCATATTTATGTCAAAAGGATCCTCCCCAGTGGAGTCTTCGATTGTGGAGTTGCTAGGTGCAAGTTTCAATCTTCAATGGTTCTAATGTCTGATGCACCTTCAGAATCATAAGCTCGTTGTCGTTCTATCCCAGGGAAAAGTATTCAATTCATTCCCCAACAACGGCGCCAGAAATGTTAGCACTAGAAGTCATCTTCAGATTGCATAGAAGGTAAGCCCAGTACCCATAAGTTTATACAGTAAATGTAAATGAGTTTTAGGTGGTCAAATGGAGAAGACTCAATGATAATAATG
>SNQJ01S0031004.1:135066-171448 GCA_010110895.2 Picea sitchensis | reverse complement strand
CCCGTGGATATATTACACCCCCATACACCCGGGAGCGCGGGGTTAAAACTATGCGGAAGTTCGGATAGGGCCTAGCCCTTGGACCTCGCACCGGTATGTAACCACCGCCATGTGACCCGAGACTTCAATCAAAACAGGGCGCGGGGGTTATGGGGCTAGCTCGAGAACCGGTCCTATGCCCACGCCGATGACCAGGAGCCAGCAGACAGGGGGGCTAGCGCAGAGCCAGTGGAGCGCTCGGCCACATGGCCGCCTCACATATGACCAGGAGCGCGCGCCAAAGGGGCTGCGCCCTAATTTTAAACTAAAGTGAGTTTTTTGTTATGTATTGGGATTTTGTTTGGTTTAATGCTTGTTTTTAATGGATTTTCTCCATTTTTGGGAGATATTGGGCATTTTTGGAGCCCAAATATTGGGAGGAAGTTGGGGATATATAACCAAATTCAGATCTATAAAAACCAGGCCTGTTGGAGGCCATGGAGGATAGTCAGAGCAGAGTTATGCTGAAGGGAAGCCAAGCCAAAGCCATTTTTTTATGTAGGGAAGATATTGAGAAGCAGACGCTTGCAGGCCATTTCTGGGAGCTCGGGACGTCCGTTTTGTGTGCCATTTTCTTTGCAGGGTTCTAGAGATCTGGAAGAACATGACCAGATCAGTCTTGTAGCCAATTGGCACTGCTGCGATATACTTTTGAGATTTTGAACAGAAATAAAGAAGCCTCCCCCACAAAGACAAAGGACCGGAGACGTCGGCAACATTGTGCCGAACTCCGTTATCAATTCCCTGTTATGGTTTGCTATTTATTATTTCATTTTAGATTTGCAAATGTGTATATGGCTCTCATAATTCCTCTTCTTTCCTCATTCTTTCATTAAGCTTCTCATATGGTTAATTAACACATGCAAATTAAAAACTCAACCATAGTCATTAAAAGATCCTACGGATAAGTCGAGCTCCGACTCCAATGACTTCTTAGACTTCTGCAACACACATAGTTTGTGCTCTCAAACTTCTTCAACTACCTTCAGTTGGTGTTTCTCCTCTCGACTGTTCTCTCTGTTGTTCTTCTACATATCAACTTTCTACAGACTCAGACATATATAGACTACGACTAAGACTTCTTATAGAAGCTAAAACTAACTCAACAATAAAGATGAAAATTAATTCGACTAACTCTCAACTACTTAACTAGACTTGATAAATATAAAGATCCACTCCATTAATTAAATCCCCTGCTTGTCGATTGACTAAACCGTAAATGTAAGAGGAAAACTAAATAAACTGTAGTTGCAAACTTATGGACTGACATTCTGAAAAATCGACGGATACGTAAAGCTCATCGACTTGTAATTACTATTTCCAACACTCCCCCTTAATTATAAGTAGGTGGGATTACAAAAATTTACATCAAAAATATAATTTACACATACTGTCACACATTTGGTACTACGCAGATGTTATAGCCCTAAAATGCCCTACTCATGCATACATGGAATTGTTCCTCTTGCAGAATTTTCCAAATCATTACTAAGAAGCTCTACTTAAAAAACCAATTTTTAGAGCATGTAGGCGCCCTGCACCACGTGGATAAAAGGTACAGTTACCAGTCCTCTCTTCTATTGCTTTCTTTTCATTTATTTTGGTATGTTTGGGGTAGAGTGGAAACTAGATTGAATTTTAGATGGTCATTCGCTCTGTCTATATCTTAAACCCTGGTATAGTTAAAGGGGGGATTTTCCTGCTAGCATAACTGGTGATCATACTGAGGATCTTTCTAGGGTTTTTAGGGAGTTTTTGGGTTGATTGATTGGTTTTGTTTTCCTTTCGAGTTTCAATCAAGTTCACTGAGTCTTTTTAGGGTTTCTGGTCACCTCCAAGGTGCATACCAACCTTCTGTGCCCTATAAGTCTGCCTTGTATTTTTATTTTTGAAAAGTCTCGAAGGTGTACACGTTTGTTTTGGGTTTGCCCACGTACATATGCGCTCTGCACAGTAGAAAACTCACGTACATACGAAGTTTGTTGATGCAACAACTCGCGTCTCTGTTTCATGAAAGTTTTTTTTAGTAAAGAGAGAGTTTGTCTCTTTCCTAATAGAAGTTCAGACTTCTCAGGACTTTCTTGAATCAGTCAGAGTCTCTGTCTGTGGCCATAGCTTGGGTATAAGTTCCATTTTACTTGTTTCCTTGGTCTTCTTGTGTTTTCCCTAAAAGGTTTAGAGCGAGCTGTCAAGTCTCAGATCCGCCTTTTGGTTTCTTGGTTGAATACCTGCGATCCGCAGTGGGATTAGGGTTTTTATCAATCTTGTTTTCAATTTTCTCTTTGTCCATGTTTCTTACTTTGAAAAACCAAAAAGTTTACTTCAATTTTTTCTCATTAAATCAGTTCGAAAAATAAATAAAAAGGAGAATTTATTTTCTTGCATTTAGTTTGGTAAAGTAGTCAAGGTCGTTATTTGCAAAAGAAAAAGAGTCTTCATTTCCAAGTTCTTTTCGATTTCCTGAAATATAAGTAGCTTGTAGTCAAACGAAAGCAAGTTTTCAGATTTCTTCATTTACAAGATCTTGAAATATCAGTTATAAAAGTTGAATTTACAAAGAGTTGTTTACAAGCATTCCTTTAATTTTGAAGTATTTTTTTTTTCTTTCAAGTGCTTTAAAGTTATCTTCCTTATTTGTCTCTTCATAACACCATCATTTTCACTACCGTACCTTTTGAGTAAATCGAGCCTTAAAAATAATGCCTAATCTAAAATACATTAGACATTTTTGTTTGTAGGGTTCACAAACTAGTTTAGGGTTTTAGAGCCTTGAATTAGGTGTGAAGAGGAAACTCTTCATAACCACTTTAAAACAAACATTGGAGTATGAGTTTGGGATTTATTTAAGTCTAGTGTCGTAAGAGTTAGCCGGGACCCCCCTCTAACACAAGGGATAAACATGAGGTCACGTAAGGAAAGGCAGAGGAGATAACCCCTCCAACGCTGGACTGAATGTAGTGGGGATTGTATATTGAGGGTCTTTCTTGGGAAAAATATCGATCGCATTTTCCTACGGAGCTTCGTGGACCTCGAATCCATTCGAGATCCTCAGTTGTCTTCCGGACCACTTTCTTTCGATACCCTTGAAGGGATTCAGACTTGTTATCTTGCTCATTACAATCTACCCGACTGTCGATTGTACCTTCTTGGTGACTGACTAGGAGATGGAAACCTAGTTGCCCATATTTTACGGACTTACATAGGTGAATGCGGTGGTATACCATGGTACCTAGGGTGGACATCGGATCGCGCTTCGCAGAGTATACCTGAAGGGTGCTTCCATGTTCGAGTTGAACTTACACCGGTTAGTTACTCTAGTATCGATTGGCGTAACCATCCTTCCCACTAGTTATTCGACTGCTTGATTTATCTTTAGTAAAAAATTTAGTGTGTTCTTTGTGTTCTATGCTAGTCAAGCCTTACTGTGTCACTTGATCATTTCACAAAGTGGAAGATCAATAGCTTCGCTAGTCGTGAAGGATTTTGGGCCTATCGTTGGTTACTTTGGAGCCACCTACGCCACCATTGAGGCGAAGACTTGATCAAGAAAGGTCGTCAGACTTCAAGTTCGTTTGTTCCCCCTATCGGGACGTCAGACTTCAAGTTCGTTTGTTCCCCCTATCAGGACGTTAGATATACATAGTGTGCAGTCGATGAATCCCAAGGCCAACCAGTAGACCGAGGGAAAGAATAAAGAAGGGTAAAGGGGATAAAAAGGCTACCAATAATGTTGTCAGGGGAAAAATGAAGAAGAAGAAGTTGAAGTATCAGTGTAATCTCTGCACAGAAGACCACCTGACTCATTTGTGCCCTCGGCTTACAGAATCCTCGAAGCTATTAGCACAACAACAACATGTTGTGCTGATGAACCCTTTTCTACAAGGGAAAAACATGGCTCATGATTTTGCATCCACGAGCGCGGCAGGGGGCATTCAAGGACCCCCTGCACCTACCAATAACAACCCGAACGCAAATATTTACATGATGAATGTCGAGGCTCATTTAGTGACCAGGGCCTAAGACTAAGAAATGCCGAAATCTGTCGAGAAGGGAAAGGAGTCCACTAACCCATAGACTCCTCTCCAAATTGAAAAGGCAGTGGGAGAAACGATGACTCGCATCCCTAAAGGTGGGTTTAAGAAGGCTGCTCATAATCCAAACGTGAGGGACGCCTAGAATTACTTCGTTGTAGAGCATCTGACACAGACCCCTTGTGCAATGTCCGCTTTGGAAGTCCTCCAGAGTTTCCCCTCGCATAGAAAAACTATGTTGTCCGCCTTGGGAGCGACAAAGATTTGTAACCCAGGAGTGATCATTTTCGATCCAACCGACTTAAAACCTCATCTTCCTCGCCACGTTTCCTTTCAGATAGTAGTGGCTTACACCACAAAATATTTTACACGAAACATTTTTCGTACTGTGGTTGATGAGGGTGCCTCGAATTGCGTGATGTTGTTGGCATGTTGGGAAGCCATTGGCCATCCTGAGTTGTCTCTATCACCTACGTTGCTTACGACGTTTGATAGTATTTCGTTTATACCGCACAAAATTATTCCTTCCTTCCCCATGCAGTTGGGAGGTAAAATTGTGTGTGTCGAAGTTGAAGTGGTCCATGTGCCTTTCGACTATAACCTGTTGTTAGGAAGGAGTTGGAGTCATGCGATTCATGTGGTGGTTGCTACGGTTTTCCGGGTCTTTTGTTTTCCGCACAAGGGTCGGATTGTGACCATCAACCAATTGTATTTCTCTCGTCCCGAACCTTCACCGGGGGCTTCCACGGTCCTGATGATTGATAATCCGCAACCTGGCACTGTCAAATTAGGTGTCGGTTTGTTTTCATCGTTGATGGGAACCTTTGATTACCCACCGCCTTACAATGATGTAAGGCTTCTATTGGTTGTTCCCGACTAGCCGAGGGCTGCAATTTTGCAAGTATCGTCATTCCGAATGAGCTAATTTAACGATCCATGGAATTTACCTTCCCATCGGCCTCGATGGAAGGGATAGGGAATCATGGCATGGCCATGTCCTTATCCATGGCTGAGGTTGCGTGCATCATTGTCCAGCAGACTTTGACCAACCCTGATCTGGCTCCCTCACAGAAGTTAGATCCAGTTCTCGAGCCTCTTTGGGCTCAAGATTCTCTTGCCACTTAAGATCCTTTAGACTTGGTCTTGCCCTCTGACAAGGCGATTCTCAAGGCAATGACTGGTCTCGATAGACCTTGGGATGATCTACAACATAGATCTTACTTCCTTCTTGAGCTTAGGAGAATTTATTTTGAGCGCGAATGGAGATAATCCTTGTCCTATCAATCCTATGGCTACGCATGGAGTTTATGCCGAGCGTAACATGGAAAGCATTGCTACAATGATTCCAATCGATATCTCCAAAACCCCTAGCATTGTGGAGAATGTTTTCGTCAGAGTGGATTTCTCCCCCGAAGACATTCAAACTTACACCGAGTTATTCAAAGAATTTGGCGACGAATTTGTCTGGTTTTACGAGGAAATGCCAGGCATCGAACCACAAATTGTCGAGCATGAAATTATGACTTATCCTAATTCCAAACCGGTCCGACAGAAGCTTCGTCTGGTAAATCCTCGAAAAGCGACAACAATCAAGGCAGAATAGAAAAACTGCTCAAAGATGGTTTTATCTACCCTGTACAATTGATGAAATGGGTGTCAAATCTAGTTTCGTTTAACAAGAAACAGGGCATGATTCACGTGTGTATGGACTTCTGTGATTTGAATAAGGCCTGATCGAAAGACAATTTCCCTACCCCATTCATCGATCAGATTGTCGATGAATGTCCAGGATGTGAATTTTTTTCATTCATGAATGGTTTTTCGAGATACAATCAGATTCAAATCAAACCCGAGGACCAACATAAAACGGATTTTATTTGTTCTTGGGATACCTTCACGTATTGCAAGATACCTTTTGGCCTGAAGAATGTTGGAGCCACCTTTCAGCGGGCCATGTTATTCACTTTACACGACCTCAAGCACATAGTCGAGGAATATATGGATGATCTAGCATCACATTCTTGCAAGAGATCTGATCATCCCGCCCTTCTATGACTAATCTTTGAGAGATGTCGTCATTATCACATTCACTTGAATCATAACAAGTGCAGTTTCTACGTGACGTCAGGTCTTCTTTTAGGTTTTATTGTATCGACAACAAGGATCATGGTCGATCCTCTCAAGTTTGAGGAAATATTTCAATTGTCTCTCCCGTGCACGATACCCCAGCTTCAGAGCTTACAGGGGAAAGTGAATTTTCTTCGGTGTTTTGTCGCAAATTACGTCGAGAAGTTGGCCCTGCTAGTGAAAAGTCACTGCCAGATTGTAAAAATAAAGAGGCCAACGCCTCATTTGGACACACACTCACTTGTTCACCAGAGCACAAGTTCGGACCCGTAGTTGGAGAAGAAAGAAGAGAGAGAGAGAGGGACATTATTGGGAGAGTACTTTTTGTATTTGTTTGAGTTATCTCTTGGCATTGTATTGGATATCTATATTAAGGAATATTTTGCTGGGTTTTCTCCCCCATGAGGGTTTCCCAGGATAAATGATGTGTCTCTTGTGATTGTGTATTTCTCAGTGATCCTATCTATGCTATTGTTATCTAATGAAATGAAAAGAAACTCAACAATAGCTTAAACCTTAACACAGTTTCTATTGCTTCAACCCAATACTCATTTAACAAATGTTTGGCTACCAACATACTGCGTGCCATCTCCATGATGGTTTTGTTCTTTCTTTCTGTGACACCATTCTATTGTGGTGTATATCACATGGTAAATTGCTTGTAGCTGCCATGAATTTTACAAAATTTCTGAAATTCTCTTGACATATATTCTCCTCCTCTATAATTTCTTAGACACTTGATGTAATAACCACTTTGCTTCTCCACAAGTGATTTGAACTGCTGAAAACAACTCAATGCGTCAGATTTATGCTTCAGGAAATCAATCCATGTCTTTCTTGACAAATCATTGATAAATGTTAGAAAATAAGTAATGACTCCTATAGATGGAGTTTGCATTGGTCCAAAAATGTTTGAGTGTACAATTTCCAGTGGAGTTTTTGTTTTGTATGACTTGCCAACTAGAAATGATTCTCAATGTTGCTTTCCAAAAATACAACCTTCACATATTCTTTCTAGTTTTTCAACCAATTGCAAACCTTCCACCATATCCTTTGTGTGTAGTAGCTTCAGTCCTCCAAAGTTCAAATGTCCAAATCTGAAATGACATAACCAAGAATCATCCTATATTCCAGATTGGAATGTTTCCTGCATATTTGCGTCATTTTCTCCTTTCTTGATACTGCATGCACTATCTTCTTTATTGGAACTGCGCACACTTTCTGCTGTAAATGCAGTGTCTAACTGCACATCTTTTACTTTACAACAACTAGCGTTGTATTTTTCTTCTTGGATGACTTCAATGTCAATGGGAACATTCTATCACTTTTCATCTGGATTATTGCAATAAGTTGATTGCTTGGATATATGTCCATAATCACACAATGATTATCTTCCATGTAGATTATGTATCCTTTTTGTAACAATTATCTTGTGCTCATCAAACTATACTTCAATCCAGAAACATAATATACATCAGGAATACATTTTTGTTCTCCTTGTTTGGTTAAAATGTTTATACTGCCTTTGCCTAAGACAATGACTTGGATGTATGTTCCAAGTGTAACCTTGGTTTGGACTAACTTATCCAAACTAGAAAACAATTCTATGTTTCCAGTCACGTGGTTACTACAGCCTGAATCTAAATACCATATGTCATATGGACTTGCTTGAGTAACATTGCATTCAACTGGGGATACGATAGGCATTGCTTCAACACACACCATTACATAGCACTAGAGGGACTATTTGCGTTGTGAAATTGATCTTGACCTTGCTTGTTCTGATTATGCTATCTCTTCCTGCACTCATATGCATAATGTCCATACTTTTTATAGTAATGACACTGGATCTTTGATTTTTTAGTTCTCTAACCACTTGGCTTACTGTTATTTTGACTTTGTCCTCTTCCACCATTATTTCTAGGACTACTGCTGCGTCAACCTCTAGTAGAACTTATTCCTCTTCCTCTAGAGTTAGATTTCCCCCTTGCTCTTCCACGACTTATAGATGATTGCACAAAAATTACATTCTCTAATGAAATATTTGACCTATTCAATCCATGTTCATGATTAATGAGGGAAGCTTGTAGTTCATCTAGACTAAAATGACTCAGATCTTTGCTCTCTTCTAGAGTCACAATTAGAGTATCAAATTTAGGGGGAAGACTCCTAAGTACCTTCTCGCCAAATTTCCTGTCTTCTTTGGTTTCACCATGAGACTTAATCTGATTTATCAGGCCAATGACATGGGTGTAAAATAAATCTACTCAATTTGTGTCTTTCATTGACATAGTTTCAAAATATCCTCTAAGAATATGTAATTTTGAAATCTTGAATTTGTCCATACCTCGATAAGAGGTTTGTAATATGTCCCATGCTTTCTTGGCTTGCTTTGTTGATGAAACTCTTGGGAGTATGCTCTCATGCATGGCTTGATGTATGCAAAACATCGCCTTTCCATCCTTCTTCGTTTGATCTTTCAAAGCATCCTTCTCATCTTGTGTGAGTGCATTGTACGTTGCCTGATCTATTGGTTCCACATATCGATTCTCGACTATCTCCCATACATCTTGACCTCGGAATAATGCCTTCATGGTCAATGAACATAACTCATGATTTTTTCCTGTGAAAGTGGGAGGTTGCAAATTTGAAGTAGAAGCCATATTTCACTTTATGACAGAGTTGTTGCTCTGATCAACTTGTTTTGATAAAATCTTCTTTTATCAACCTACTCTGATACCATATCTAATATCTACAATGCGTAGACTCACTCTGCGCAGTGCATTTGCAAAATACTGTGCGCCAAAAAATCCATTGTTGATCTCTCGGGACTTACTGCACAGTGGAAAACCTACTGGATTTACAACACGCTGTGATAAAACACTTAAGGAACGATTTATAGATGCAGAAACAACATAGTGCTATGCTTATCGCATAAACTCATAAATACACATGAAATTGTGAACACACAGAATACTTGATATTAATAGCTTCGGTGTTGCGCACTAATACAAAATACAATACCATGTCGAGATTCGACTCCAATGACTTCTTAGACTTCTGCAACACACAAAGCTTGTGCTCTCATACTTCTTCGACTACCTTCAGTTGTTGTTGCTCCTCTCGATTTTTCTCTCTATTCGTCTTTTGCATATCGACTTTCTATAGACTCAGACATATATAGACTATGACTGAAACTTCTTACAAAAGCTTAAACTTACTCAACAATCAAGATGAAAATTAATTTGACTGACTCTCAACTACTTAACTAGACTCGATAAAGACAAAGATCGGCTCCATTAATTAACTCCCCTGCTTGCCGACTGACTAAACCAAGTTTGCGTAAATGTAACAGGAAAACTAAATAAACTGTAGTTGTAGACTGACAATTGACTGACTGTTTGACAAATCGGCAGAGACATAAATTTCACCGACTTGTAATTACTATTTCCAAAACTATTTTCGATGTGTATAGATTATGTCCCTAACACAAAATATGTCAACGTTGTAATATCTTTGCTCAACAGTTAACGTAACATTGTTCAATTTTGCAATGTATAACCAAGAACACAATATCCAAGGGGGTTGCGCATGATATAAACTATAAGTTTTTTTACCACCTAAATGATCCCAATTGTGTAATAATTGTTATGACAATTTTAGGGAGAACTATTTAGGTTAGGTATGCTCCTATAACCTTGAGTGATCTACTAATGATTTGAAATGAGTTTATTTAAGAAACCCTATTGCATTGAGATCCATTGTTTGTGAAGGAAGGTTTCTAGAGGGTGAAATATTTCAAGCGCCCCGTGAAAAATTTCGTTGTTGCGAATTAGTATGCAGGACTAAAGATTTTAACACAGAGAATTTATCTTATCATATCTTAAGGGAAAAGCTCATAAAATATCTTGGACGTCTCATTATTTTAATTGTCTAGTTTACCTTACTTTATAGCATCGATTCAGCTCTCCATAAACTAGATCCGCTTCTATGTAATCTGCATTCCGTTGTAGATCCATTGACATAGATCTGCCCAACACTCTTCCTATGCGTTCAACAAATTGAAAACACCAAGCGAGTTTCTCATTTGACGATCTACCTTCCAGGATCTGGCCTTGATACGAATTTGACAGAGATGTGTTGCAAAGGACACTAATTAATGGCGTATTCAAGCAGGAAAAAAGAAAATCATAGTTGGAAATTTAGCCAAAGATGAGTTGCGGCTTATACAATCTCCTCCAAAAATTTGGAACATCACACAAAACTACCCGATGCAAATCACACAGGCCCTATTCCTAGGAAGGAAGGGATACATAATACCCAATGAGGAGATTGATATCATTCATGAAAATGAAGCTTCTGATACAAGAATTTTTTTACTAGTTGTTGTAGCCTGTAGGTTGTTGGAATTATAAACTTGACAACGACTAACTGATATCCGATAAGACCAAATAACCTATAATAACAGATCAGATAATTCATCTTTCAGCGAATAATAAAATATCCGATACTCCATCAAGGAAATCGACAGATTTTAACGAGACCCGACAAGGAAGTCTGGCATCGAAATGTAACAGATCTGAAACACTATCAAAGTCATTAAGAGAAATGGTTATTTACATTGAGGTTTTTGTCTCTATTAGAATGTGCTATCCCAACACACCCAAGAAGTTAATTACTAATACATTAATATGAACCCAAAACCATAAATAGTATAAATTATTTAAAAATACATATTTATGAACACAACAATGAAGAGTAAGATATGTGACCAAAATGAAACTAGAAAAGACATTGGTTAATGCCAAGGCCCATAGGCACTAAGAGTTTTAACCATGGCTCTTATACCATGTGTAATTCTCATCTAATAAATAAATAAATAAAAATCCAAATATGATGTTTAATGTAAAAAAAAAACTTTAATAAAATTTCACTAACTTACAAGGGCAACGGGTCATACTTGTCATGAAGAACCAACATACCTGTAAGTCTAGTGGCCTTAGAAGTGTAGCGCTACCTTACTTTTACCCTTTATCTGGAGAAAATCCGCAACAACAAGATGGGGGATGAATCTCCACCCAACCGTAGACCTTGCTACCTAATATTTGGTAGCATGTCACCCCCGGGCCCCCAATCTACTACTCAACGCACATTCTTATGCCTTCTTCTCTCTATTTACCATGCAAAGAGAGATTATCCTTTCCTCATTCCTTTCCCTCTTTATATAGAGTCCATCCGGTAAAGAACCCAATCCCTAGGGTTCATTATTTTATTATTTATTCTATTTTAGGGGTTTCTTCATTGAGTACGGTTAATTATTTAACCATTCTCTTTAATTACCCATGTCCATAATAATTATTTGTTACGAACCCCTTTAAGTATAATTATTTATTTCAATAAGTAATTATTATAACATTTTTAAAGATCATTATTATATTCCTGATATTATTATTATTATTATTTAATAATAATATTGTGGGGCATGACACTTCTTTACCACATAATTGTTTCCATTTTGGGACAACATGAGGTATGGGTAGACTACTTGAAGGATGGGGATAAACGAAACAGACACAACATCAAACATGGAATTATTCTCAACCACCCTCTCTTTTCTCTTTTTCTATCACCGTTACACAATTTTGTACCTTTTGTAACTTATGAAAAGAAAGTTGAAAAAGGAGATGAAGAGACTTGTAACTGCTTCTTGCAGAACCCAAGAACCCCCCAATATAAAGTTACTTAGGGAGTTATAAATTCAAGAAGAGACCCACTTGGAAGGGGCTCTTCATAATTGTAATTTTGGGGAACTAATATTCTGAGATAAAATTGAGAATGGCCAATGTTCTGGAGAGAAATATTGTTTTGCTTATGTTGGATTGCTTTGAACTATTTTAAGTAAATGTTGGGTTGTCTGGAAATGTTGTAAGATTTTTGTTGCACTTATAGACTTCTCTTCTGTGAACAAGAGTTTTATGCAGTTGCTATTTTCTCTCTTATTAAGTGTTCTGAGATGATGAGCACTTTTATGTATATGAATGTCTAGCTTAGACTAATCTAGTTGTGCTTTCGTATGCGTATCTTACTAACCCTTATTTCTCTCTAAAAACTACCTGGAAGAAAGCTATTGCATGGATTGTTAGCATTTAAAGTTGTTTTTCAGTTACTCTTAGTTGCTCCTAGGTAGGATATGATATACTATATTTCATTTATGCAAGTAGTTTAGTTTTCATTTGCATACCCCCTTGCATTCAAACCATTCATTCAACCCCCCAACCTAGTAATTATAGCCAAGCCATAATCCATATGGGTCTGGATGAATGCAAGAAGTTCATGGCCGAAAAAGTGGCAAGCCATGCAGTAGGAACATGCACTCACATTAAGGCGTGCACGTTCTTGCGAACACACACGCGTTCCTAAACCTTTAGGTTTGGAGGTGGTCGAACCTACATGAGGCTTGCCACGTAGGTTTAGTGGCAAGAACATGTGTGCGTTCCTAAGAACGTGTGCATGTCCCTACCGATAAATTTTTTTAAGAGGCTGCAAGCGCTATTTGTGGTTATTGTGAACAAACAACGATCACGTTTCTACTCTCATTGAGTGAATAGAGGAGCTAGATAGGAAGTACATTTCCACCATGTCTAGGTATGTTTGATTTATCTTATTTTTAACCCAATTTAGTTATTTCCAATTTAGTCTTTTACTTCCAATAATCTAAATTAAAAAATAAAATAAGATGCAATTTTGTATTTTAATTAAAAAACCAACCTAATTTAGATGTCATGGATTTTAAATTACAACATATATAATAAAATGGAACCCCGAGACAATGAAAACCACTCATAAGAAAACCAAGAAGATCAAAACCCCAAACCACCACAACCACCCAATGTAAACACTCAAATTGATGAGGGGTTGGCTATATTAAGAACCCTTGAGGAACAATTAAGGGACACTAGAGAGCCTAGCAGAGTCTCTTTGACCACTTCTTTGGACATCATTGCGAAGTCCATTGTAAGTTCCCAAAGGAAATTAACCTCTATTTCTGATTATAGGGAAAGAATGTATGAGTACTACAACACTGGTTTGGACAGAAAATAAGTCAAACACGAGGGCATTTCAAAACCACAAATATTGTCTATTTTTAGGGATTATAGTGTTAGCTCTCCAGGAGTCCTTCTCAGGTTGTATCTTGAAGAAGCCTGGTAACTTAAAGTGTGATTGATTTTGTATTTATGTTTGGATCAAAGTGGGATAACTGACCTACTGGATTGGTATCAAGACAGTCAAATGTTTATAACCAAATAAGACAATGCTTTCAAGAATTAATGATAAGATAGATAACTTAACTGTGGGTGAAGAAGACTATGCTTATTAACCAGGACACACATGTGATGGGTTAAATAATATAGTGTAGATTACTATTAAATCAAGCTTATGAATTGACTAAATGAGATAACAATCATTAGCAGTTAAGACAAACTTGAATCAAAGTACAGAAAGAGAAAGGTAATGGAAATCTGACATCAATAATGAAAGGAAATTGTGATTTGTATTATATATCTGAAAGTCTATTACAATAGCATCAAGGTTTCTGTATCCAGACTCGAATCCCCAGTCTATAAAATTGATAGGCTTTATAGCCTTTACAAGCAGTTTCAGATCCTGAGAAATTGGATCTGAAATACTAATAATAGAAATATGTTACAAAAATATTTCAAAGAGTATGGATCTAGTCCATTTCTAGAATTCGATTTGTCTTCAATCCTCTAAGTCTTCGACAGCTGCATGAAGGTCGTGATGTATGATGACAAGGCTGATGTCTTTCTTCAATAGATGGATATGTTCCTCAACATCTGTAAGTAGTCTTCAATAATGATAGGCTAATCATCAACCTATCTACCTTGTTTAATGCCTCAAAACTCTGAAACAAGATGCCAAAATATATGGAGCATTTTGTTTGAGATCACTTTATGCTTCATCACCAAAAATCCCCTTTTCTCAAATGCCAAATCTTCAAAATATGTTTTTAACAGTTTTGGCGGCTCGTTTGCCTTGAAAAATGCGAGTTAGCCGCCAAAAGCCCTTATTTTCGGTGGCTAACTATGTGTTGTTATGATGGTTATGCCACCGAAAAGCATGTGTTTGTCAAAAATATAAACAATTCAAAATTGAGTTTTCTTCTTGATTATTTGGACTAATCCACTTGCAAATTTTGAGCGACCTCTGCAAGAACATGCAAATTTGAGTGTGTAGCTATTTTGGCCTTCAACTTTTTGATTTTTTTCTTCAAATTCTTAGCTAATATCCATAGCCTGCGATTGTCCTTTATGATCCTCTTCTTCTTATTATTTTCCTTTACACTTTCAAGTGCCAATCTTTCCAAGGCTGTATTGGTTTCTGTGAAATTCTTTGATAGAGTCTCATATCTGGCCTTTATCACCCTCTCTAGCACTTCCTGTTGTGCTATTTTCTCTTTGAGTTTCTTAATATTCTTTGATTTGTTCTGCTTCTTTCTGCTGCTAGATGTTTCACCTTTTTCAAGACTTGTCAACATCTCAGTCTCTGGTGCTTGCTCCATGGAAAATTCTATATTTTCATCAACAAGGACTTCTTCTTTTTCTGGTTCTTCATCTGAATCTGAGTATGGAAAATTTAGAAAATTTGTCTTCTTTCATGCAGCCTTCTCTGTGTCTTCATCAAAATCCAACTTCTTCTTTGCTTTTTTGGCTTTTGAGATGGATCCTAGTTATGTTGATGGTTCAGGAGTGATGGCTCTCCTCCTTTTCAAACTGCTTTGAGGAGTCAATGATTTCTTACCTTCTTTCTTCTTAGCTTTGTCAGGTTCAGATTGTAACTCAAAACCTTCCCAGAATACAAAATGTTACCATGTCCTTTCTTTCTTCTTTAATTCTTCTACAATGATCATCTTTATCAAACCAAAATGACAAAGGGTATTCTGAATGCTGTCTGGTTTACCCTGAACTCCGTTGCACATCTTAGTAAGACTTTTGTGGAAATAGAATGGCAGATTTAATGGTGTCTTCCCTGTAAAGTGATCCATTAGCCTTAAATGATACATCATGACCCTGTCATACCTTCCTTATGTAGTTATGTATAATTGGATGGATTTGAGAAGAGTTTGCCATTTTTTTTCCAAGTGGGAACTAGGAATGTCTTTTTTCTAGATTATGTCTTGAAACTCTGGTTTCAAGTATGGTCTAAATTCTAGGTTTTTTGTGACTATAGTCTTGAACCAGTTCTGCCCTGTCCTTGGCATGCCTGTAGAAGAGGCTATGGCGGCTTCATCTGCTTGTATATCCAAAGATCCAATTGTGGCCTTTTTCCCATCAAAAGACTTAGCAAAAATTTATGTGATACCCTGGTGGTATCCCTCCTGTAGCCTTTCGACATAAATGAGACAACCTGCATCTGAAAAATACAGGTGGATTTCTGGGTGATATTGTAAATACTGTATGTTTTCTATCTCCTTTCTGAGAGGTGGACCTCCTCGCCTTTTCGCCATCTGCAATAACCACGAATTAATCTAAAAGACCCCAAAAAAATATTTCTTACCAATAGGAAAGATCTTGCAGGCGAAAGTGAATGACTTCTGTGTTATCAAATGGTGAAAAGAGCGCCTTTTATAAACCTCCATCATGTGTTGTGTTTAAATTCGAATGACGACTTTTTGCTGATGTTAACAAGATTTAGGAACGAGCGAAAAAATGAAATGATGGATGAACAATATTTTGGTATGATAAGACAACAAAACCCTCACACGATTTGCATAACCATTTTGAAATGATTAACACATAAACGATGGCTGAGAACGTGGGATAATGCCAAAAAGCCACTTCAGCGGTCATTATGTCTTGATGACATGTGTCCTTCAATCCACATTCAAGCTTGCTTGATGTGATGTCTAAAAAAACTGTTCCGCACTTTCGCCAAATCCTCTGTCTTTTTGCAAATGTTGTTTTGCCGCCGAAAGCTTGAACTTTCAGTGGCTCATCTTAATCTTTAAAACAACATTAGCCGCCGAAAAGTTTTTCTTTGATTTTTTGAAAACAATAAATGTCAAATCGACTTATTATTTGGACTTTACAACTTATTCTCTATGCTTGGAGACCATAGACCATAAAAAATAAAAAATGACACTTATTCATGACTATGCTATCACCTAAAAATCAAATAGAATGACAAGTTTATTTTAGGAGATAACATCTGGCTCCTATTGGGGATGAAATCCTCCCTGTGAGGTTTCAAGAACTTTTATTGACTCAGTAGCCTTCCTATCACCTAAGACTCAAAACTGAATTGACTCAGTATTCCATTGGGCATGGAGTTATTTTGACACACAAACTGAAAATGAAAAACTGAAAATAAATATTTACAATAGAGCAAGGCTTGAGAAAGCCTCGTGAGAAATAAAGTTTGAGAAAACGCCCATTGAAAGGGCCTCCTGTGACTTCTTCACCTTCCAGATTCTGGAGAAAAAAAAGTGTTGTTCTGTTGTACCTGTGCAACAATGAATGGACCTGTCCACAATGCATCAAATTTTCCATGTTTACTGTTCTCTTGTCTCGCTGCATCCCACTTTAGTACCAGGTCCCATGTTTTAAAGATGTTTGTCTTCACCTTCTTGTCAAAATTCTCTTTCATCCTTCTCTGATGCAATTCTGTTTTCTCCAAAAGCTGTTCTCTTACCTGCCGCAACTCCACTAAATGAAGAATCCTTCTGGTAAGATCATTTGGCTCAGAATCTACCTCTTGAAGAAATTTGTCTACTAGTAATGCAAGTTGAATTGGAAAGACAACCTCAGTGCCACATACCAGTTTGAAAGGATATGTGCCGATCGATTTCTTATTGGTCACTTTGTCATCCCACAAAGCGAATTTCAATTTTGAATCCATCCCCCTTGTATTCTGCTCAAGCAACTTTTTAATAATTTTTACCAGACTTTTATTTGATGACTCAGCAAGGCCATTGCCTTGTGGATAGTAAGATGTAGAATTCACTAAATGAATTCCCATGTCTTCGCATAACTTCACCAAATATTTATCATTGATTGCAGCAACATTGTCTGTGACTAATCTTTTTTGGCAGCCAAATCTAGAAAATATGTGATCCTATAGGAAATTTATGATTACAGTGTGATTGGCATTCCTAGTAGGAATAGATTCGATCCACTTGGTGAAGTAGTCAATGGTGATTAGGATCCATATTTTTTGATTGATGGAAGGTGGATGAATTTCCCCTATGAAATCCAAACCCCATTGTTGGAAAGGGCCTGTGACCACAACAAGTTTAAGGGGAAGATATTTCAATTGCTTCTTGCCTGCAAATCTTTGACACCTATCACATGCCTTGACATAAGCACATACATCAGAAAACAAACAAGGCCAATAATATCCGGCTCTCAAAATTTTGTGAGCAGTGGTTTTCCAATAATGGTGTCCACCACACTCACTGCTATGAAATTTTGTCATAGTATGGACTGATTCTTCTTTGTTGATGCATTTCAAAACTACACCTGAGGGATATTTCCAAAACAACATTTTGTTTTTAATGCAGAATTTAATGGCCTTAAGTTTTAAAGCTCTCACCTGTGTTTTGCTCATGTCTGGAGGAGCTGGAAGATTCTACAAAAAATATATTATGTGATTGTACCATTCACAGTAAGCCAAGTGAGAAGATACCTGCAAATCATAAGTGAGTTTCTCTTCTGAAATACGAGACTACATTTTTTCTGCACTTACCCCAACAAAATTTATCCCTAGCATTTTACAATTTTCCTCTGCAAGAAGTTTGACAAGCCCTTGGCCTCTGATAAGTTTGACTAGCTTAATCTCAATATCAAATTCAATCATTTTCGCAATCCACTTGCTTCTCTTCCCATCATTGTTAAGCTGAACTAGGACATCTTTCACATAAATAGAAGGGACATATGCTATTACCTTGGCCTATAGTATATAGATCCTAAAAGCTTTAAGTGATTTGATTATTGCATAGGCCTGTTTTTCAATTGGGTCATATTTGATTTCAACATCTCTCAAAACCTTGCTGAAAAATGCTACTGGCTACTCATGCCCATGTTCATTCTTCTATAACAAAACTGCTGCAATTGTATCATTAAAGGCAAAAGAGAATACATAAAAATCTTTATCAAAATTTGGGCTAATTAAGACAGGGGTTGTCATAATTGATTTTTTGATAGATTCAAAAGAATGTCTGGCTTCCTCTGTCCACTTTACTTCAGAATCCCTTTTCAACATGCATGTGATATATTTGGTAAGCTCTGCAAAATTTGCAATAAACCTCCTGATGAAATTTATGGTTCCAAGGAAAGATTGGATATCTTTCTTGGTTCTTGGGAGAGACAATTTCTGAATTGCCTCTACTCTTGCTCGATCGATCTTCACTCCATCTGCAGAAACAATATGCCCAAGCAACTTGCCTTCTCTGAGTGCAAAATGAGATTTCTTGGGGTTTAAAGAAATGCCATATTTTCTACATTTCAAGAAAGTCTTTCTTAGATGCTGCAAGTGATCTTCATGGATGTCTGAAAAAATTGTGATATCATCAAGGTAAATCAAAACAAATTTATCTTTTCCCCCCATAAATGCAATGTCCATTGCCCTCTGGAATGTGACTCCCGCATTAATCAATCCAAATGACATTTTTTCATACATGAATGTACTCCATGGTGTGGTAAAGGTTGTTTTTTCTCTGTCATCCGGATGGACTACAATTTGATTATAACCTGAGAAGCCATCAATAAATGACATAACACTAGCTCCAGAAACTTTTTGCAAAATATGTTCCATCTTAGGCAATGGGTAATTATCTTTTCTAGAGCATTTGTTTAAATTCCTAAAGTCTACACATAGTCTAATCTCACCATTTTTCTTTCTAACAGGAACAAGGTTGGCAATCCATTCAAAGTATCTAAGAGGGATGATGATCTTGGCATCCAATTTTTTTTTGATTTCCTTCTCCATAATAGGCAACAACATTGGACTGAATGATCCGAGTTTCTATCTGAAAGGTTTTGTGTCTATATTCAAAGGAATTTGATGTTGTATGAAATCTGTATTGTATGTCTTCAAATCACTATACTTCCATGCAAATATATCAAAAAATTCCTTTAACAACTCACCATATTCAGATTTCTGTTTATCAATCAAATGAGAAGCTAGATTAACATACTTCAAGATTTTTTCATTTGCTACATTAAACTGAAACACCTCAAAATCTTGAGGATATATTTCTTGAGAATATCAACAGAGGGAGATATGGATTTGGGATCAAGAGTCTTGAGGACATATTTCTTAAACGATTCATTCTTCATTAACTCAACCAAAGGAAAAAGGATTTTGATTTTATGTATCTTAGCTTCAAAATTGAAAGAATAAGAGGTTTTGTCAGAAAGTTTTACCTCATTTGAAGGGGATTTCAAAGCAATCTGCTAGTCATTAGGGATCTGATCTTTTTGAGTTTGTTGTTTGGCAGGAGTAGAAGTCTTCTTAGGAGGAGTTGGTGCACTCTGTTTAGCAGTGTTGGACTTAGATCTTAAATTGTATTTGTTTTTATCATCAGTTTGAAAAACACCATTATCAACAGAATTTTCATTTATCTGTTCATTCATTAATGCCTCTTCATAATCATGTTGTGTCAGATAGGATTCCCCTGCATCATCTCCAATGCAGTGAATATTATCTTCTTCTTCTTCTTGAAAATCATCTTCATCTTCATCCATCACAGTATTTTGGAGAGGATATTTTACCCTCTGATCTTCTGTGGGATTTCTCTCTCTCTTCAAGATCTGTGCTTGTTGGTTATTCCTCCTGAAAGTATTTGGATTCTGATTTGGATTTCTGCAAGGGTATTCATAGGAACCTTTTCCCTTGGTAGGCTTCTTATTTTCAATCTTTAGCTTGGACATTTCTGAAGTTAATGACTCTAGCATCTTAGCCAATTTGTCTATCTTAGGATTTGGAATTTATGAGGAAGAGGCTTCTTCCTTCTGCTTTTTTCTATCAACATTTCCCTTTAACTTATGAGCAACTAAGATATTTGACTCTACTTCAAGGGAAGCATCTTGCATCAATGAAAGTGTAGAAGACTTTATCTCTCTTAGTAGAAAACAAAACTCAGAGTCAAATGAGTTGGCATAAGTGATTTGGGGAGAGGTCTTTGTAGGTTTGATCTTTGCAGGTATTTTACTATACATTTTGTTCAATCTCTTGGTAAAATCAGATACAGATTCACCATTTTCTTTCTTAAGGTTTCCAAACTTTGTGATATAGTACAAGAAATATCTCCTATCCCCCAGTGTTTCAAAAAGATATCATACAACTCTTCTATTCCATCTATAGAACCAATAGGGAGTTCCTTGAGCCACTTCCTAGCAAGACCATCCAAGCTCTGGACAAAGACTCTGGTCCAGACATCAACATCTTCTATGTTTAAGTTCTCAACATAGCTATAGAAGGCTTCTATATGTTCCTCTGCAGTTACACCTCCCTCTCCGGTAAATTTTGGCATATACTTCTGGTAGTCACCAGTGGGCATAACTGCAGGTGGATTTGGAAACACAAGAGGGGCATAACTAGTAGCTAGAATTCGTTGCATTTTGGTCAATGGAGCAGGTGCAACCATGGTGACTGTTGATATAAAAGGTAAATAACTTGGAGAAGGCCGCACAACAGTTTGAGGATTTGTAGAATGGAATTGTAAAGGAATGATCTTTTCTGATGGATAAGAGGACTGATGGGAAGATGTGTAGAAATTTGCAAGGCTCTGAGCAATTTTTTCTTCCCCTTTAGCAACTAGTTCTTGTAGGATACTTTCTACAGAAAGAAAGCTTGTGTGAATAGTCCAATGATCTTTCTCTGGTTCTTCTTGAAAATAACTAAAAGATAATGATGAATCACTGGCTAAGGGTATATGTGCAACAATGAATGGACCTGCCCACAATGCATCAAATTTTCCATGTTTACCGTTCTCTTGTCTTGCTGCATCCCACTTTAGTACCAGGTCCCCTGTTTTGAAGATGTTTGTCTTCACCTTCTTGTCAAAAGTCTCTTTCATCCTTCTTTGATGCAATTCTGTTTTCTCCAACAACTGTTCTCTGACCTGCTGCAACTCCACTAAATGAAGAATCCTTCTGGTAAGATCATTTGGCTCAGAATCTACCTCTTGAATCCTGATGGTTCTTCTAAAATGATATGATCTTCAGCCCTAGAAGTTGATGGTGCTTCTACATATGTAATAATAGATTCACTACTATAGATTTGTGAAGGTAAAGATTCAATAGTGATTTCAATAAAAGTTTTTGAATCAGAAAAACGCTATGTCACTTTGTGTACCTGACATAGAAATTTGTTCATCAACTGCTCTTCTACTTTTTCTGAGGATTTGCTCAGGATCAAGCACTGGTGTAACAAGTGGTTCTTGTGGATTTCCCCTGGTACTGATCTTCTTTGAAGCCATGATGAATCTGTGGAGTCACAAAATAGATTATTACAACCAAGTTGATGACCAACACTTGTCTATCATCAATGATTAGTTCTGTGTCATCCCCCAGGGAATTTTTCTGCAACTTCTGTCTCTTTCCCCGACAACGGTGCCAATTTGTTAGCTCTCCAGGAGTCCTTCTCAGGTTGTATCTTGAAGAAGCCTGGTAACTTAAAGTGTGATTGATTTTGTATTTATGTTTGGATCAAAGTGGGATAACTGACCTACTGGATTGGTATCAAGATAGTCAAATGTTTATAACCAAATAAGACAATGCTTTCAAGAATTAATGATCAGATAGATAACTTAAATGTGGGTGAAGAAGACTATGCTTATTAACCAGAACAAACATGTAATGGGTTAAATAAGATAGTGTAGATTACTATTAAATCAAGCTTATGAACTAACTAAATGAGATAACAATCATTAGCAGCTATGACAAACTTGAATCAAAGTACAGAAAGAGAAAGTTAATGGCAATCTGCCATCAATAATGAAAGGAAACTGTGATTTGTATTATATATCTGAAAGTCTATTACAATAGCATCAAGGTTTCTGTATCCAGACTCAAACCCCCAGTCTATAAAATTGATAGGCTTTATAGCCTTTACAAGCAGTTTCAGATCCTGAGAAATTGGATCTGAAATACTAATAATAGAAATCTGTTACAAAAATATTTCAAAGAGTATGGATCTAGTCCATTTCTAGAATTCGATTTGTCTTCAATCCTCTAAGTCTTTGACAACTGCATGAAGGTTGTGATGTATGATGAAAAGGTTGATGTCTTTCTTCAATAGCTGGATATGTTCCTCTACAGCTGTAAACAATCTTCAATAATGATAGGCTAATCATCAACCTATCTACCTTGTTTAATGCCTCAAAAATCTGAAACAAGATGCCAAAATGTATGGAGCATTTTGTTTGAGATCACTTTATGCTTCATCACCGAAAATCCCTTTTGATCGAACGCCAGATCTTCAAAATATGTTTTTAACAGTTTCAACGGCTCTTTTGCCCTGAAAAACACGAGTTAGTCACCGAAAGCCCTGATTTTCGACGGCTAACTATGTTTTGTTATGCTCATGACATCGAAAAGCCTGTGTTTGTAAAAAAGATAAACAATTCAAAATTGAGTTTTCTTCTTGATTATTTGGACTAATCCAATTGCAAATTTTGAGCGACCTCTGCAAGAACATGCATATCTAGGTGTGTAGCTATTTTGGCCTTCAACTTTTTGATTTTTTTCTTCAAATGCTTAGCTAATATTCATATCTTGTGATTGTCCTTTATGATCCTCTTCTTCTTCTTCTTTTCCTTTACACTTTCAAGTGCCAATATTTCCAAGGCTGCACTGGTTTCTGTGAAATTCTTTGATAGAGTCTCATATCTAGCCTTTATAACCCTCTCTAGCACTTCCTGTTGTGCTATTTTCTCTTTGAGTTTCTTAATCTTCTTTGATTTGTTGTGCTTCTTTATGCTGCTATATGTTTCACCTTTTTCAAGACTTGTGAACATCTCAGTCTCTGGTGCTTGCTGCATGGAAAATTCTATATTTTCATCAATAGGGACTTCTTATTTTTCTGGTTCTTCATCTGAATCTGAGTATGGCAAATTTAGAAAATTTGTCTTCTTTGGCGCAACCTGCTCTGTGTCTTCATCAAAATCTAGCTTTTTCTTTTCTTTTTTGGGTTTTGAGATGGATCCTAGTTCTACTGATGGTTCAAGAGTGATGGCTCTCCTCCTTTTCAAACTACTTTGAGGAGTCAATGATTTCTTACCTGCTTTCTTCTTACCTTTGTTAGGTTGAGATTGTAACTCAAAAACTTCCAAGAATACAAAATGTTCCCATGTCCTTTCTTTCTTCTTTAATTATTCTACAATGATCATCTTTATCAAACCAAAATGAAAAAGGGTATTCTAAATGCTGTATGGTTTAGCTTGAACTCTATTGCACATCTTAGTAAGACTTTTGTGGAAATAGAATGGAAGATTTAATGGTGTCTTCCATTAGCCTGAAATGATATAGCATGACCTTGTCATACCTTCCTTCTGTATTTATGTATAATTGGATGGCTTTGAGAAGAGTTTGCCATTTCGTTTTCAAGTGGGAACTAGGAATGTCGTTTTTCCAGATTATGTCTTGAAACTCTGGTTTCAAGTATGGTCTAAATTCCAGGTTTTTTGTGACTGTAGTCTTGAACTAGTTCTTCCCTATCCTTGGCATGCATGTAGTAGAGGCTATGGCGGCTTCATCTGCTTGTATCTCCAATGAGCCAAATGTGTCCTTTTTCCCATCAAAAGACTTAGCAAAAACTTATGTGATACCCTGGTGGTATCCCTCCTGTAGCCTTTCAACATAAGTGAGACAAACTGCATCTGAAAAATACTAATGGATTTCTGGGTGAGATTGTAAATATTTTATGCTGTCTAGCTCCTTTCTAAGAGGTGGAACTCCTTGCTTTTTCGCCATCTGCAATAACCACGAATTAATCTGAAATACCTGAAACAAATATTTCTTACCAATAGGCAAGAGCTTGCAGGGAAAAGTGAATGACTTATGTGTTATCAAATGGTGAAAATAGTGCCTTTTATAAATTTCCATCATGTGCTGTGTTTAAATTTGAATAACGAATTTTTGCTAATGTTAACAAGATTTAGAAACGAGTGAAAAGAATGCAATGATGGATGAACAGTGTTCTGGAATGATAAGACATCAAAACCCTCACACGATCTGCATAACCATTTTGAAATGATTAACTCATAAATGGTGGATGAGAACGTGGATCTGTTAGGAGCTGGAGAAAGTGCAGAACAGGTTTAGGAGGTGCCTAGTGCAACACAATAGATTTGTTGGACTATCTGGTTAGGAGGTTTCGACCAGTGACATTGATAGAGGGGTTGGAGGTTCAACCTGCACGGTAGATTACAACGAGGAGAGGGCACACGAACATAACAATTTTCCATGTGAACCTCATAGATGCCTAAGCTGTGGGCAGACATGTTATGGGCCTATAGAGCCCATTGGACAACATAGCTTCATGGAGGTTAGTACCATAACCCTCTTTATGTTATTCATTGTTATATATTTATTTTGTATTATGCGTATTTATATCGATATTTTATTGTATGTTTTTTTTCAATTCTTACGTCCTAGCAGTAGACCCTCTACGTCGATGGATGCATCAATTCCTAGCCCCACCACTTATGCGACAATAGAGGCAACTTGTTCATTGGGTGCACCCCACATGGAGGTATGTGTCACATATGATAAATTCACCATAGTCATTTCTTTATTTTATGACATCCTCAAATTTTTAATCTTCTCATGTTTCTACAGGATTTGGGACTAGGCGATGTCGGGGAATGTCCATCTAGGATGGACAAGTCACCTGCATCAGATGTATCATGTGTAGAGTTAAATATCATATAATTCTCAAATTGTTTGTGTTTATGTTTTTGAATTTTACTATTTGGTACTAATAGTTCAATTTTATTAATATGTATGTAGGTTGTGGATATTTTTTCTAGCTATAATACTATTGCACTCCCTGAGCACCTGGGTGTTTCTTCTAGGTTACCTTTCTCCATGCCTAGGGAGTTTCAATCACTTGTACAGTCTGTGGGGTTCCATCACAACCCACCCTCAACATTTCCATTTGCCCCATCGACCGAGACTACCATAGTAGAGGTTGTGTCAGAGCAGGTTGTACAACCTAGTGCTCCATCTGCCAATGAATATCCATCGAGGCCTGAGAAATTCACAGTGAGATAATTCTTTATGTTTCATGAATTTGATTGTATGCATATTTGTTTAATTGAATTGATCCTTGTAACTAATGCATGGTGGCATCGCAGAGAGACTGGTGTCATGGAGGAGAGTAACACCCTCATGATTGACAGTAGCATATGCGGTGAGTTGTCTTAGGTTAAATTACAAAGTATCATTTTGTATGTTTATTAATTCATTGAGGAATTTTTTTTATAACAATGTTTATTCTTTGTGTAGTCTCCAGAGCATCGAAGCATGCCCATGCCTAGAACCTCTCGAGGTGCTTCCTCGAGCAAGAGAAGAAATATTGATTTCTAGGATGCTCCTGAGGTTGGCGAGGGTGGTAGTGGTCAATGATTGACCAACTACTGCCATTTTGTATCTAGGCCATGATATGAATGTTTTTTACGTTAGGGAACTTGTTGTCACTTTGTATATTGGGCACGAGTTGCCATTTTGTAAAAAATGAACAATTTCATGGCATGTTTTTTTATGAATCTCATTGTTTCTGCATTTTATGTTGATGAATATACGAATTTCAAAGTGTATGAATTTTATGTGTATTAATCCCTTGATTTTTTTTCTAAATTGATTATAAATACTTGCATTACGCATTAAGGAATATCTTGTGGTGGAAAAAAATGCTAAGTGATAAATCCATAAGCAATTAATGGTTCTCAAGTAGCATTGCTTTCTAATAAATCATGCATCTCTACATCATTGATAGACCATTCCTTCTGAATTATTTGCATGAATGTTGTGGATATTTGATCCAGGGTCTTTTCATCGTTATGACTTATTAAAGAATTGTTTAAATGAGCATAAATTAAAGTGCACCATAAAGAAGGAAAAATCAATAAGAAGGAGACATAAGAATCAATCTGAACATAAACTTGATAACAAAGTTCATCCCTAGTGGACTATGTCTCTGGGTCCTGCTCTCAAATGGGTAGGCCTTTTTATTAACTCAACAAAATAATTTGGAAAAATATATAAGTATAGCTCATTATGGAAATAAGCTGCAGAAGCTCTTCTCAGATAAAAAAACAGACAACACCATTGAATTCGTGGCGTCGAATTACCCAAAAATGATTGTCTCCACGCCTCAATCTGACACTCTCACTCTCAGGCCCATCAAAAACATTGTCTTGATTTGCATGCTTGCAACCTGCATTAATGACTGTATTGTGTCTCCATCGTAATCTGTGTCCGACTGTACCCTTTCATGTGCCCCACCTTTCTCAGTGCTGGAAAAAATCAACTTATATAATTTCCAATTGGCGGATATACCAACGTAGGGTCATTGGGCGGTTGGTAAATTTGGCAAGGGGTAAGGTGGAGGGTCCTGGGAGGTCTGAGGTTAGAATCCCTCCCAACCCATTTTGGTGTATGGTTGTGATTTGAGTTATATTATGGGAAAGGTTCTCCAGACAGGCCGTCGAATTCGGCGCCTGCCGGTTGTACCTTCTGCCGACTGTTCTATCTGCACTATATATTGTTGATCTCCCCATCAGATCTGGCGTCATTCGGTCCAACGACTGGTAATTTTTTTCTCGTCGCTGGTTACTAGCCTTCCTTGGGAAAACTGTGGGTGTTGTTATCGAGCAATTTGTACTTTTCCCAAAGAGAAAGGATAAATGAGGGAAAATTAGCGTAAAAGGAGGTTGTCCTATCACTATCACCTTAATAAGACATCTCTTTCTATTTAGCGATGCTATCCCAAGGGAGACGTCCCCGATGACTTGGGGGTTTGAGAAGGCAAAGGTAGAAGTGCCAATAAAAGATATCCCCTCTCACAAGTCACACTGATCAAAAAGTCCCAAGATTTTAGCAAATGAAGCAATGATATGCTTGAGTGTACCTGCCCAGAACAAAGCAACAAGAAAACAATATCTTTTGCAAGTACAATTTGATGTTAGTGCTTCATAAAACCTTCGACTTGTCGATAAAAGCAATAATTTGATCCAAAATTAAGCAAACAAAATTTTTATAACAACAATTTATACAAGATGATAACTTCACAATAAATGCCTTAAATAAGCTTCAAAATGACAAAAAATGATAACCCAACAATAACAATATACTAGCACTTGTCATAAGCTAATTAGGCAATGTAAAAATAAACTTTTGCAATTGCTTTTAAGTGATTTTACTGCTGTAATAATTGGTTGTATATTACTTTTGTAACAACAACAAGAAGGTTAGTGAATTAGTCTAATCTAGGGTTAGGAAAGGTTAGTAGGTTGCTTGAGGTAAAATATTTAAAGGGTGATTTCATCAATCAATCAAATGCAAGGTCTAGATCAATGTCTTTTAGGGTTAATGGAGTCACTTTGCAGCAACAAACTTGAAGGAAACAAATGATAATGTATGATATAAGGACAAAGAAGGTTGATGATTGAGGTGTTGGTAACCCAAGGCATCAATTAACAAGCCTTAGAAGGCGAATGGCTACTAGGAAGTAGGTAACCCTAGGCCCTAGCGGTTTTCCTTCTTCTTTAGCTCAAGCTTGAAATAAGCAATGGCTTGATGAAGAAAAGGATGCTAGAGTGTTGCAATAGCAGGGCTCTAGCACAATGCTTCAAGAGGTAGGGTTTCTAGCACAATATAGTAGGTGAAACGTTATTAAGACAAGGACAATAACATGTGCTTGATCTCCTAGGGTTTTAAGCTAGCAATTTCATAATATTGGAAAAATGCAAAGTAAAGAATAATTGCAGAAATTCAGTTACATCCACCAAGAATAATCTAGTAATTAGCCTAGTCGAAGACCTTCCACCAAGAAAAATGCCAAAAAAACACCAATTTAGCCTCCTCCAAGAAGTGCACCTAAAATTTCAGCCAATAACCCTTGAAAAGGGCACAAACTTTATATCTCACTTGTGAGTGAATGAATCATGAAAAAATACAAGGGGGAAATCCCTTATTTATACAGTGAAAATGACCTTTAATTACAAAATTAGGTCAAAAAGGTCGGCGTGGCTAAAATCCAATTTTACACAAAATTATCCTATAAAACCCTAATTTTATCTTTTTAGGGTGACAACATGCCCCTCCTAGGGTGACGTTATCCTCTCTGTTGGAACGCTATTCCTCCAAGTGAAATGTTGGGGACCAAAACCCCTCAATAACTACCACACGTGCCAACCCAAACCGTCCTCAAGCTGGACACCTCAACTAGGTGACGTCAAGGCTTTGAATGATGATGTCAAGGGTCTTTGGGCCAACATCATGTGGGAGGGAAAGACCCCCTTGGGTTTAGGCCTTCTAGGTTGTCTCTGCTAGAACATCCTCCTCTCTCTCCGGTGCAAGCCTCTGGTATATGTCTGCCCCTTGTTGGGGTTTCAACATCCATACGGTGGGATTTTACACACACCCATGGGTTCGAACTAATCATCTCCCATGTGTACCTGTCCATCGGGCATGGTCTTGCACATTGAAAACTTCGCCCTTCATGGGCTCGTTAGTCTTTGGGATCATAGCAATGCCAATCACATCTAATAATAAAGTTATCTAAACATGTGGATAAAACCACCCTTTCCTAGACAAGTGCTTAAAGGCGTTATGTTATTCTACAAGCCAAATTTGGAGAGGGGTTTGGGGCGTCCTATTAGATAATTCTCCTTAAGCGTGGGGTGTTTCCAAGTGAAGAACAATCTAGGTCATGTAAGTGGATGAGATGGTGTGGGATGTTGGAGACCAGAAATGGGTGCGAGTGATGAAAATGGCTTAAACATTAACAGGTGCCTCTGAAGAGGGTGAGTTGCACCTTTTCATGGATGCAAATGTTTCCAAGCCCATTCCAAGCCTTTTATATTTTTATAATGGCCAGCCCTTCTTGACTCTGAGAGAGTGGTTGAAGGTTGCCTGGCATGGTGACAGGTCGTAGCCGATGTTACCCACAAACATTCCGCGAAGATGTGTGAAGGTTGGCTGGGTGATGAGACCCCGTTTACTGGCTATGTTGGTTTGGGATATTTAGACACTTAGGAGTTAGTTAATATCTGCTTGGTCTAATGTTTGTTGGGTAAAGAAGTGTGTTTCTTAGTGTGTTTCTTTTAAATGCATTAGTATTCATTTGTAGTTAAGAAATCCAACGATGGTCCCGACGATCACGATGTGTTCCAGACATAGAGTGATCTAGCGACTCATATTCTCCCTAGATCTTGGCGTCCATTGATTTGTGGCTTAACACTAGATTGGTCCATAATCTCTATTTAAAGAGCATGGAGGGTCATTTCCCAATGATCGATTATGAGAAAAATCTATAATCTTTTCTTTTGCATTAATAAACTACTCCAGTGGAGTTGCGTTGGTTGGGGTCTTGGATGTTTTCCCGTGGGGGAGTTTACCACATCAAAACATTGGTGTGTTGAGCATTTGATCACGGTTGTGTGGTGGTTATTGAAGGTGTTCATCTATGTTGGAATACCTGTGTGTTGTTGAACATGGTATGAAGCCTATTTGAAGACCAGCTCTTGTTGTGGGTAAGATGGTGAAGCCGAGGATTTCCCTCATCTCTATTTTACTACGTCATTTCACGTTACATTTAGGTACGTTTATTGCACATCCCAGGCGCTCATTTTAATTAGGGAACCTTTTTCGTTTCATGAAAATGTTTATGTTTTCCAACCATGACCATTTTAGTTGAATATGGAGGTAGAAACTGAATACATTTTTTAAATTTTTAGAAATTATTATTTTGGTTTTATATTATTTATTTCGGAGTTGCTACTCTTTAGATACTGCGTGTAATGCTTTTGCCTATGTGATCTTGGAAAATCAGCTTGAGATAGGAAAAAGTGCATCTTGGGTAAGATAACCGATATCTAACCCTTCTTGTTGTCGGCGAGAAATTTTTTCTTGTGTGAAAGAGTTTTTATGAGCACACTCTCAAGGCTGAGTCTTCAACAACAACAAAATCCTCTTGCTAAACAATACAATATGTTTTACTAGACCATTTAGTTAAAGTTGCCTTATTAAGTAAGAGGTCTTGAGTTCAAGTCTCTCTTTGTTACTTTTGAAAAAGTTCATGCTAAAATTATGGGAATATGTATTCCACTTCAAGTATAAAAGTGAATCACTATAAGTAGCTTTAATATTTTACATTTTAGAGTTATTTTGCATGTGGATTTTATTTTATAAAGTAACTTCATTTAAAAAGTGATCCCCATTTCTCTTATAAAAGTAGGCCACTTCATAAAAGCAACTTACACCACCACGTGGTCCTTTGGTTATCATTTATGCCTTTTTTAAAATGACATAACTTTGACATTTGAAGTCCATTTTTTGGTGCCATTTTTTTAAAAACCGCCTAAATTTTCGAGAGATCTTTCATCGGATCCTTCAGTTTCAGTTTTTTAAATCCATACTATTTGCATATTTAATATGTCTTCTATAAACATTATTTGCATATTTAATATGTCTTCTATAAGTAATCTCTTGCTTACCAACACCAACTACTTCCAATGGAAATCTCATATGGAGGATTTATTAAGAAGTAAAGGCTTGTATCAGATTACCTTGGGAAAGGAAACAACACCCACTGATGTTGACAAGAAAATCAAATGGGTTAATAGGAATGACAAAGCACGTGGATTTATCTCTCCTGATTTAAGGTTCCACCTTCAATTAATTGATCAACCCAAATATGCTTGGGACAATATTGAATCTGTGTTTGGTAAACACAATATTATTCGAGCACAACAGTTAGAAAATCAAGTACTGACTTTAAGTCGAAATGATTTTTCTTGCATTGAAGACTATATATCTAAGTTTAAAACACTCATAACTTTATGTGAAGAATGCAAGATAAATAAAGAAGAAGATCGTTGCATCTATCTTAATCTTTCTAAGCTAGGTAGTGCATATTCTGTGTTTGTATCTACTTTTTATGCCATGCAAGCGGCTCTAGGGACAACTTATAAAAAACCCAGTCTTGAGAACTTTTGTGATGCTTTGATTATAGAGAAATATAAGATTGTAAAACTTGGAGTGATCAACACTGCAGGTACCTCCAACAAATCCTTATTCATCCATCAGAAAGATAAACCCAAGAATCCCAAGAAGAAACATCCTCACCACAATAACGAGCAATATAAGGGTCCCAAACCCACTCATACATCTTCCACTCCTAATGGTGACAAAGGAGAAAAAAAAATAAAAGTAATAAGAGTGACATAGATTGCAAATTTTATGATAAATATGGTCATGATGAGTCCAAATGTTTCAAGAAGATGACATCTTTAGAAGCAGCGATGAAGAAGCACAACACCAATATCGATTCTACTACTTCTTCTTCTTCTCATAGACATGCACTTTCTGCTTCTAGTTTCTCCTTCAATACAACTTCTACTACTTCTTCTGATGAGTGGCTTATTGATTCTGGAGCATCTTATCATATGGCTAAGGATAGAGACATATTTTATGCTCTAAATGAATGTAACACCAAGAAAATATTTGTTGGTGATGATAGATCTCTTAGTGTTGAAAGATCTGGAACAGTTCAAGTAGAAAACAATAATTTCAATGATTTATTATGTGTTCCAAGTATTTCTTGTAACCTTCTATCAGTATATCAAATCACTCAATCAGGTGAAGATACAACTGTAGAGTTTTCACCTCACCTGTAATCAAGGATCAAACTTTGACCTGGATGACCAAACTTTGACTGGCCATATCTTCTTCATCCAGGCTCCGTTTGACGAACCGTTTATGTCATTGAAAATATTGTGATGTGCTCTTCGCAATAATGCCAATTTTTCTAAGTTTTGAGGAATTTGAATTTTCTCCCTTTCTCTATCTGTTGAGGCCATTCTGAGCTTCCCGAGGTACTTCTAAGAATTATGAGTCATTCCTAGGCCTCCCTGGATCCTTTCAGATCACACCTTTCCACTTAGAGCTTTTGGACCACCAAAATACGTTATCAATCAACAGGTAAGTGAGGGAAGAGTTACCTCAGTTTGTCTTTTTCAATCCACTTTGACTTGCTTGGATGTGTGCCCTTTAATCTCACTTGAAGATAATCGACATCACCCCTACGTGAATTCCTTGTTCTCCTATCCAAGATTATATCTTCCTTTAATTCATCCAAGTACTCAAGAGAAAACTCATCAATTGAAGGTAGTGAAACTTCCTCTCCCTAATCCATGATCATCAGAGGCTCAAAAAGCTTCAAGTTCTCTACATTTACAACTGAGTAAATCTGCATATAAGGTGGAAGATCTAAACGAAAATCATTGGTGTCGCTCTTCTCCAAAATGGTTAAGGGTCCATATCGGATAGGCTTGATTTTCTTGCCTTCACCCTTCAACCGCTCCTTGTTGATGTGAAGCCATACTTGGTCTCCATCCCGGAATTGATGATCAACCCTGTGCTTGACTTTTCTCCAATTTCTCCCTAACTTCTTGGTGCACTTGCTGGATCCTTTGAATGAAATTCGGTCCATGTCTTCATTTCTTTCTTCATTTGAATTGACATCTTTCCCATACATCAAGTCCAAAGGGACCTTAGGAAAGTATCCAAAACATGTCTCAAATCGTGAACACTGAGTGAAGGAATGTAATTCTCGATTGTAAGCATGTTGAACATAGGGTATTTGGTCATCCCACAACTTGGGATGCTTGCTGTAGCCTCAAATAAAATGTACCACTGTTCGGTTAAAAACCTCTGTCTAGTAGTCGTTTTGTGGATGGAAGTTCGTACTCCTCTTCAACTTGGTGTCCATCATTATCCACAAACTTGTCCAAAAATCTCCAAGGAATCGAGTATCTCAATCCAAGATAATGGATGTAGGCAACCCTAAGTGGACCCAGACATACTGAAAGAAGAGATTAGCAATCTGCTCAATAATGACCTTCTTTTTACATGGCATCAATGATACACATCTTGCTAAACCTATCTACTACTACATACAAGTAGTCATGACCCCTTTTCGACATTGGTAAAACCCCTACAAATTCCATGGAAATACTTTCCCACGGATGAGATGGAACAGGAAGTGGTGAGTACAACCCCAATTTTCTATTAGTGGGCTTACAAGTAGAGCACACCACACACCCCTTTACATACTTAGTTACAATTGATTTCATTTGAGGCCAGTAACAAAACCTTTTCAGATGAGCCATAGTTTTTCCTACCCTAAAATGCCCAGACACAAGAGAAGCGTGAGCTTCTCGTATTATGCAGACTCATTCACTTGTAGGAATACATAGCTTTCCAAGATGGTAGAGTAATTTCCCCTACAGACGATAGTTCTCCACATGTGCATCATGGGTTAGCTTCTCAAATACACCTTTAAAATCTTCATCAACAACATATTGTTCAACATAGCTATCATGAGATAAAGAATCATTCTTCAAAACAATAGAAGCAACAATAGGAGGTCTAGAAAGAATATTAGATACTTTGTTACTTGTACCCTTTTTATACTTGATTACCAAATGGAATTGTTGAAGAAAGCCCATCTACCTGTAATGTTGAGATTGTTGCAGCTTGGTTTGTGGTTTGAGATACTGTAAGGGCTGGTGATCTATATGTATGATTGTTTCCTTCCCTAACAAGTAATGCTTCCATTTTTTCACACTTTGAACTAATGCATACAACTCTTTATCATATGTAGGATAGTTAACAACAACTTGGTTAAATTTTTTAGAGTGGTAACTGACAGGCTTATGATATTGCATCAATACTTCACCCATGGCGTAACCGCTAGGAACAGTCTCGATCTCAAATGGTTTCTAAGGATTCAACAATGCTAATATCAGAGTTGTACTGATCTTTTCCTTCAAGGTTTCGAAGGCTCTTTTTTGCTTTCCTCCCCACTGAAAAGTGTTTTTCACACTGGTCAAGGCATGTAAAGGAGCTGCAATAAATGAGAAGTTTTTGATGAATCTCCTCCAATACTGAACTTCACCCAAGAAGCTTCATACTTCGGTTACAGTTATGGGCTCAGTCCAATTTACAATTACATCAATTTTGGAAGGATCAATTTTCAATTGTCCTCCTCCTACAATATGACCTAAGTATACCAGTGCAATCTTGCCAAACTCACATTTGGACAATTTTACATACACCTTTTCCCTTCACAAAGTATCCAATACTTTCTTTACATGTCGTACATATTCATCCCAAATCCCACTAAATACAAGAATGTCATCTAAATACACAATTAAAAAGTCATCTAAGAATGGCCTGAATACATCATTCATTACACGCATGAAGGTTGTCGGGGAATTACAAAGACCAAATGACATAACTAACCACTCAAATAGACCATGTTTGGTTTTAAAGGCAGTCTTCCATGCATCATGTTCTGCAACCCTAATCTAATGGTAACCACTGCACAAATCCAACTTCATGAAATAAAAAAAAATCTTTAATTGATCAAGTAAATCATCTATACGAGGAAGAGGGTAACGATTTTTCACCGTGATTTTGTTTAAGGCTCGATAATCAATACACATTCTCCATGTTCCATCCTTCTTTGGCACCATCACAACCAGAGAACCACAAGAATATGACATGGGCTTGATGACCCCTCGATCCAACAAGTCATGTACTTGTTTCTTGATCTTTTTCATATCTATAATCGACATCCTGTACATGCCCACATTGGGAAGGGGAGAATCTTGTTGAAGATGTATTTCATGTTGGATTTCCATATTAGGAGGTAATCCCTCTGGTTCCTGAAAGATCTCATCATAATTTGAAACAATATCAATTAATTCTTTCTTATGGGAAGGATCACATCCTTGGAAGGCGTCAAATGTTCCAACACCTTTTTCTCTTACAACCATAAGTACATATCTCTTATTAGTGTTTATGAGTCTTTTCATATGTCCTGCACTAACAAGTGTTGTGTTAACCTTCATGTTGTGGGCTCTAACAATGTATTCCACTCCTTCTTTAGTAAGGTGATATTTGTCCTCATGACGAAAGAAGAATGCTTTTCTATCATCCCTAACACTATGCCACATATATCAAGTGAAACAACATCCAAATAAACTTCATCAACCAACTTTGAAGCAATAGAAAATCTAACCCTACACTGCTTGGCGACATTAAGTTTTGCTTTGTCGCATACCCAACCAAAAGGATAAGGCTTCGTATGTGGTTTTGTTTCAAGGCCAGTTTTTTTGACAAGTGTCTCGGATATTAAGTTAACCTGGGAACCCAGATCAAACAAAGTATCGATCTTAGTATGCTTAGATACAACCCTTATGTGAAATAATTCATTCCTCTTTCTTTCATCATCATGAGATTCGTTAGTGGAACTAGAACTAGCATGAAGGGAATATTTACCTTGTACTCCAACAATGGTGATATTTTCGTCATCTCCTAAATCAGAACCAAGATCTTGTTGCACTGTAGCAACAGTCTTTGTCTTCCCCTTTCCACCAAACTGCTTTGGTATTTTCTCTGTATGTATTTTCCAACAATGTTCATCATTGTTACCATCACTCTTGCAATGAGTGAAAGATGGATTTCCTTCTCCCTTCTTTGTAGTGATGGTATTATTTTCCTTTGTCTTAAACCTTCCTTTAAGCTGATTATGTGGGAACTTGGAAGGCTTCTTTGTGGTATCTTCTTGAAAATTCTTTCCTCTTCTTTCAAGGTGCATGGCTTGCACAAAAACTTCGTCAATAATGGTGGGGTTAAATAACAATAAAGTGTGACGAAGATAACTGTGAAGTGGGCCAATATACTTCATTAAAGTTTCATAGGAATCTAAAGGAATGTTTAGTGCAAGAGATTTCTTCCTAAATTCCTCCGTGAAACTTTATACTGATTGACTTTTACTTTGTCTTAAAGTTTTCCATTCCATCATTTCTTTATGTAAATAACCCAATGGATAAAATTGCTTCCTTAATGCTGATTTAAATTCCGACCATG
>SNQJ01S0031004.1:118925-135056 GCA_010110895.2 Picea sitchensis | reverse complement strand
AAAAGCCCAGCTAGGGGTTTTTGGACACTCTGAAGCCATTGGAGCAGTCTGTTGGTCATTTTGAGCATTGTAAAGCACATTTTGAGCACTTTGAGCAATTAATAATAATGATCCATTGGAAGCTGGACCAAGAGATGTAGCCCAAGAGAGGGGTGAACTCCTTTATCATTTGCTATGTTTATGTGCTTATGTTCATTGGTTATGCTGCTGTTTATTTCTATCTTGAATGAGTAATCCTTTAATTAATGTGTCGCAAAGTTGATCCATTTTCTTTTAACACATAAAATTTACTTGCAAGTATTTTCAAGATTTCAAGTCTTCTTCATTTTTAGATCATGCCTTGCCTTGCCTTTCCAAGCCATGGTATGGTATGGTATGGTATGAATTGCCTTGGCATGGTATGATATGGTATGGTATGGTATGCCTTTCCATACCATGCCTTTCCTTTCCATGGTATGATATGCCTTGCATTTCCTTGCCTTGCCATGCCATGCCTTACGATTCCATTTCATTACCTTGCCATGCCATGCTTTGTCGTGCTATGTCTTTCCTTTCCATGTCATTCCTTTCCATACCATGCCATACCATGCCTTGCCTTACCTTCACTTGCCATGCCTTGTCTTTCCATACCGTGTCTTTCCATACCATTCCTTTCCATGCCTTGCCATGCCTTGCCTCTCCATGCCATTCCTTTCCATACCATGCCTTCACTTGCCATGCCTTTCCTTCACTTTACATGTCATGCCATGTCATTTCTTGACTAAATGAACAAGTTTAATACGTAAATGAACAAGTTTAATACGTAAATAATGCATGTACTAAATGAACACTTTTAATACGTAAAAATTACAATCAAAGTATTCATTAAGCATGTAATTATACAACGTTTTATCCCATATATCTTCTATAAAAATACTTGCATGAGAATTTCAACGTCATAACATAATATCTCTTTATTCATATACCTAAGGTATCATATATTTGTCAAACATGAATTATAATAAGTAATAGGATTTAACTAGACATAGACCTAGACCTAGACCTAGACCTAGAGTTAGACCTTGCCTTCCCTTGCAATGTAAGGCCATGCTTAGCCTTGTCATGTCTTGCCTTTTATTGCCTTGCCTTGCCTTTCTTTGCCTTTGATTTTATGCCCCCGGACCAAATTGGCCACATGTCCCTAAATGACTTAAGGAGGCGAGTTGAAACTCACGATAAAAATCAAATCGAAATTCAAATGGATGAACCGTCAGTTGCATTGGATTCAGAGCACAGAGTTTCATCTAGTGGAACCCCTCCACTATCATTTTGTCCATTGGAAAATCATTTGTTGGGGTATCTCAGGAACTAGGGTTTTGGTCAATGAGGCATAGTGAAATTTTTTAAGAGGAGGTTGATTTTCAAGAACACTATGTTGGACATTTGTGGGTAGTGTAGTTGTGTGGGCCTTGTCCAAGCAGACTTGTGGGAGCTTACGAAACTCTGTTATGCTGCTCGGTTTGGATTTTATGCCTTTGGAACAAATTAGCAACATGTCCCTAAATGGCTTAAGGAGGCGAGTTGCAACTCACGATAAAACTCAAATCAAGACTCGGATGGATGAAACATGAGTTGCATTGGATCTGAAGCATCAATTTTCAACTAGTGGGGCCCCTCCATTGTCATTCCATCCACCAAAAAACCATTTGTTGGAGTATATCTGGCACTAGGGTTTTGCTCAATGAGGCATAGTGAAATTTCTAAAGAGGAGGTTGATTTTCAAGAACAATGTGTCGATAATTTGTGAGTAGTGCAGTCGTGTGGGCCTTGGAAAAAAAGATTTTTGGGAGCTTACGAAACTCCATTATGCCACTCAGTTTGGATTTTATGCCCCTGGATCAAATTGGCCACATGTCCCTAAATCACTTGAGGAGGCAAGTTTCAACTCGCGATAAAACTCAAATCGAGACTCGGATGGAAGAACCACCAGATGCATTGGATTTGGAGCACCGGATTTCAGCTAGCGGGCCCCCTCTACTGTCATTTCTTCCATCAGAAAACTGTTTGTTGGAGTATCTTCAACACTAGAGTTTTTCTCAATGAGGCATATTGCAATTTCTAAAGAGTAGGTCGATTTTCAAGAAAAATGATTCGGGAATTTGTGGGTAGTGTAGTCGCATGAGTCTTGGCAAATAGACTTGTGGGAGCTTACGAAACTTCGTTATGAAGCTCGTTTTGGATTTTACTCCCCCATACCAAATTGGCCACATGTCCCTAAATGGATTGAGGAGGCGAGTATCAAATCACGATACAACTCAAACCGATACTTGGATGGATGAATCGTTAGTTGCATTGGATCCAGAGCACCAGGTTTCAGTGAGTGGGGCCCCTCCATTGTCATTTCTTCCACCGTAAAATCATTTGTTGGAGTATCTTCAACACTAGGGTTTTTCTTAACGAGGCATAGTGCAATTTTTGAAGAGGAGGTTGATTTTCAAGAACTTTATGTCAGTAATTTTTGGTTAGTGTAGTCATGTGGGCCTTGTCCAAATAGATTTGTTGGAGCTTATGGAACTCTGTTATGCAGCTCAGTTTGGATTTTATGCCCGTGGACCAAATTGGCCACATGTTCCTAAATGGCTTGAGGAGGAAAGTTGAAAATCATGATAAAACTCAAATCGATGCTCAGATGGACAAACCTTTAGTTGCATTGGATCCAGAGCATCGAGTTTCAGCTAGTGGGGACCCTCCATTGTCATTTTTCCCACCAGAAAATCGTGTGTTCTAGTATCTCCGACACTAGGGTTTTTCTCAATGAGGCATAGTGCAATTTCTAAAGAGGAGAATGATTTTCAAGAACATTGTGTCGAGAATTTGTGGGTAGTTTAGTTGCGTGGCCACTGGCCAAATAGACTTGTGGGAGCTTACAGAACTCTGTTATGCAACTCAGTTTGAATTTTATGCCCCAGGACCAAATTGGCCACATGTCCCTAAATGGCTTGAGGAGGCGAGTTACAACTCGCGATAAAACTCAAACCGAGACTCGAATGGATGAACCATCAGTTGCATTGGATTTGGAGCACCGGGTTTCAACTAGTGGGGCCCCTCCATTGCCATTTTGTCCACTAGAAAACCGTTTGTTGGAGTATCTCTGGAACTAGGGTTTTTCTCAATAAGGCATAGTGCAATTTCTGAAGAGGAGGTACACTGTGTTAGGAATTTGTGGGTAGTGTAGTTGCATGAGACTTCACCAAACAAACTTTTGGGATCTTACGAAACTCCGTTATGCCACTCGATTTGGATGTTATGCCCCTGAACCAAATTGGCCACATGTCCCTAAATGGCTTGAGGAGGCGAGTTGCAACTCGGGATAAAAATCAAATCAGGACTTGGATGGACGAACCGTCAGTTGCATTGGATTCAAAGCACCAGGTTTCAGCTACTGGGGCCCCTCCGATGTCATTACATCCACCAAAAATCTGTTTGTTGGAGTATCTATGACACTAGGGTTTTTCTCAATGAGGCATAGTGCAATTTCTAAAGAGGAGGTTGATTTTCAAGAACATTGTGTCAAGGATTTGTGGGTAGTGTAGTTGCATTGGCCTTGGCCAAATAGACTTATGGGAGCTTGCAAAAATCTGTTATGTAGCTTGGTTTGGATCTTATGCCACCAGACCAAATTGGCCACATGTCCCTAAATGACTTGAGGAGGTGAGTTGCAACTCATAATAAAAATCAATCAGGATTTAGATGGGAGAACCTTCAGTTGCATTGGATATAGAGCACTGGGTTTCAACTAGTGGGACCTCTCCACTATCATTTTGTCCACCATAAAATTGTTTTTTGGAGTATCTCTAGCACTAGGGTTTTGATCAATGAGGCATAATGCAATTTCTGAAGAGGAGGTCGATTTTCAAGAACACTGTGTCGAGAATTTGTGAGTAGTGTAGTCACGTGGGCCTTGGCCAAATAGACTTGTGGGAGCTTACATAACTTTGTTATGCAACTCGGTTTGAATTTTATACCCCCAGACCAAATTGGCCACATGTTCGTAAATGTCTTGAGGAGGTGAGTTGCAACTCGCGATAAAACTCAATTTGGGACTCAGATGGATGAACCATCAGTTGCATTAGATCTAGAGAAACGAGTTTTATCTAGTGGGGCCCCTCTGCTATCATTCTTTCCACCGGAAAACCATTTGTTGGAGTATCTTTGACACTAGGTTTTTTTTCAATGAGGCATTTTGCAAGGCAAGGCATGGGAAGGAAAGGCATGGGAAGACATGGAAAGACATGGAAAGGCATGGGAAGGCAAGGCAAGGCATGTCAAGGCATGGCAAGACAAGGCAAGGTGTTAGTTCCTAGGCTTGCATCTTAGCCTCCTACTCCTCAAACCAACCTATTCATCGATGAACTTAGCTCTTAGTTACTCTTTCTTATTCATTGTGTGTTAGGTCATGTTTATTTATGTCATATCCTCCTTGCTTAACATTATGTGTTTTTCTTTCTATAAGGTTGATGTCACCTCCTGATTTGATTTTGAACAAGTCTTATCACCATGGGTTATATCTTTGTTTGATCACCAAAGAGTTGAACTAAGCCTACAACTGAAAAATTGTTGATTGCAAGAATGCCAACACTCTTGCAATCAACAAACATAATCTGCTTTATGAGTTTTTATGGTTTTAAAAATTATTTCAAAGTTTGAATAAAATGCGTTTCCACCCAAATCACGTTTTTATGTTCCTATTACCCTCAAAATCGTATGCATTGTTCCGCTGTGAAATTTTCATTCCAGGGTTTGAGTGAACCCTAAGAAACACATATCCTCGACCACCATTTTCAACATAAGCAACTAGGGCATGATGATACCACCACGAGAGCACTGGAAGCTAAGCAGGGCCGAGCCAAATGGGCTCAATTTATTCGAGGCCATACCAAATATTAGGGACATTTTTATCGGGGGTCTATAAAAATATTGGTTCTTTTTTATCTCAATGATTTGGGCATGTCTTGGACAGAATTTATAGAATCTCCAGGGTTATAGGATGAAGTGCTAGACACTCAACAACCAGAAGAGAATGAAATTGAGCCGCAATCGAAAGGTCCAACACTCTAGAAAAGGACAGATCGAAGTTCATAGTTAAAAAATATACATTCAAATTATCAGTTCCCATTATTATTTCAGGAAGGGAAATTTAGGCTCCATTTCCAATCAAACCGTAGTGATTCTTCCAAAATTGTTAAAAACCCACTTAAAGAATGGAGCGATTTAGTCTTAGATTGGACGGTTTTCAAAATTTCGCAGCGGTTTAGGAGAAAATTTGGTCTGATCAGAATGGAATTTTCCATATTAATGGACAAGTGGCAGAGCACCCACACTGAGAGCACCCAGGTACCACCGATATTCCACATCAATTTTCCATGAAAGGTATGAATACAAAATTATAGAGGAGGAGCACCAATCGATGTTTGAAACCCTCCGTCTTCATTTCTTCTTAAAGAATCCAAATCATGGATAAACTCATTTAACATAGTTGTCAAAATGGGCATGGATTATGTCCTTTGGCACTTGTTTTGGCTTCAATGCATGGTTTTTCTCAATCTTGTTCAATATGACAGAGGCATCAACAGTTCTTCATATTTACAATGTTGGAGCTGAAATATTTGGGGATGACTTGTTACAACTCTGTGCAACGTTTTGGTACAGTAAATAAATTTGTTGTGTGCAAGAAAATTTGTCTCTTGTGCAAATACATGATACTCCTTCTACCAGAACTATAGAGTGTAGTCAATTATAAGAGGGATGAATATCTACATCTAATGTTCTTCTTATTAAAAATTAACAACAACTGATAAATCAAGATAGGCACTATAAAATGGTGATCAGGTTTACAACCTTTGTTCAGTATTCTTCAATACAAAATGTTATTGAAGCAAGAAACACTCTGCAGGGGCACAATATCTATGAAGGACGTTTCCAACTAGACATTTAGTTCACTAACCTTACTGGTTTACAAGTGAACTATAATTTTGAAAGAATCCACTACAACAACACAATAAGTTTCCAAAACTTTCATTTTGGCAGGATAAAGAGCGAATGCAGGGAAGTTGAATATATTGAAGGGAGATTCGACAACATGGACAAATAGTAGATCATTTCAAATAGGCAGTCAACAATCAAAAGGATATTTCCATATTTCTAGGAATTCACGGCAAAGCATATCATTTCTAGATCCAAATATTTAGGCAGAAAATCAGGAAAATCAATGAGTCAATAACCTGTTCCATCTTTTGAAGACTCATGTTATGCAACTCCACTTTTGTTATTAGCAGTGACTCCAGTTACAGTGATAGAAACTTTTTGTTTTAGTTAGATATATTACAACCAGTTGTAATAAAGGTATTTTTGATAATAAAAAAAACAATGTTTTAATTAGGTCGAAGTTATGGGCCCAGAAAAGGGGATTTATCCCCATAAACTAGAACTTAAACTCTACTTCACTCAGTTTAAAGAAGTGTTCATGAATTGTAATCAAAACTGAATGGTGAAGTTGATATCTACAGGTTTGAATGTAATGCAGAGTTTAACTCTATAACTTAGATCTGAGATAGGTATTCAAATCCTCTTGATGGATAAATAGATGAAAATGTGAATGGAAAAGGAGAGGTTTTTTAGATTCAAATTTTTGGGTATCAAGCATCAGGATTTTGAATGAGCTTTGAAGTGTAAAAATGCTAAGTTTCCCACCCGGTGAATATAATTTATGGTGACAGACGGTTTCTTCTCAAATCTTGTTTTTCTTATTATCTTATTTGAATGCAAGTAAAATGAATGCAATGCATTGTTTATTTTCCTTTCAGCTATTGTCTCAATGAACTATTTATTGTCATACAACTTGATTCCAACTATTGTTTCAGTAACTTTTTTATTTCCATACAACCTATTTGGAGATTTTGCATTTAGGTACATGCTTTGGATCTAAAATATTATTTCAAGTATGAAATTTCATACAACAAGTGACAAATTGTATGCTTGTTAGTATTTCCTATGTTTTATCTTTATATCTTTATCTGCTTACCAGAATGCATGCCACGAGATAAGGAAAACCTTGTAGTTTATGTTGTTGAACAATCTAACTAGAACCCTATCCTTGAAAGCTCATTCATCAGTTGACCATCAAAAAAATCAATCAAACCTATAAACGTCCAATTATCCCAACAACTGAGGTGTCCTAGCTCTACCCTCTAGTAGTCAGGTGCATACCTTAGGACCAACACAAGGCATGGCATGGAAAGGCATGGAACGACATGACAAGGCAAGGAAAGGCATGGGAAGGAAATGCAAGGAAAGGAAAGGTAAGGCATGGCATTTCAAGGCATGCAAAGGCATGGCATGGCAAGGAAAGGTGAGGCAAGGCAAGGCATGAGAAGGCATGGAAAGGCAACAAAAGGAAAGGAATGGCAAGGAAAGGCATGCCAAGTGAAGGAAAGTGAAGGCAAGTGAAAGAAAGGCATGCCAAGTGAAGGAAAGTGAAGGCAAGGCAAGGCAAGACAAGGCATAGAAAGGCAAGGCACGACATGACAAGTCATGGAAAGGCATGCAAAGGAAAGGCATGGAATGGCATGGCATGGTGTGGAAAGGAAAGAAAATCCAAGGCAATGCAGGGCATGGCATGGAATGGCAAGGAAATGCAAGGCATGTCATCGCATGGAAAGGAAAGGCAATGCATGGCATGGTAAGGAAAGGCAATGCATGGCATGGAAAGGAAAGGAAATGCAAGGCATGGCATGGAAAGTAATGCAAATGCAAGGCATGGAAATTCATGCAAAGGCAAGGCATTGCATGGCATGGCATGGCAAGGCAAGGCAAGGCAAGGCAAGGAAAGGCATGTCATGGCATGGAAAGACAAGGAAATGCAATGCAAGGCAAGGAATGACATGACAAGGAATGGCATGGAAAGACATGGCATGGAAAGGAAAGGAAATGCAAGGCATGATGTGGCAGGGAATGCAAAGGAAAGGCATGGAATAGAATGCCATGGAAAGGAAAGGAAATACAAGGACAAATATAACATCCCTTAAAACAAGTAATCATTAAATGAAAGGGGGATAAAAATGAAAGCTTTTAATATAGGGTTCAAATAACAAATGCATGCTCAAATTAAAGATGACACATGACAATCCTACAATATTCAAGAGATCAAGCCCTAAAGGGATAAAAATTATGATAGAAATGTTATGTTTATTTTTTTGTTATTTTTGTTGCTTTTGTTATTCTTGTTTCATTGCAAGGCAAGGCAAGGCATGGCAATTCATGACAAGGAATGGCAAGGCATGGGAAGGAAAGGCATGACAATTCATGACAAGGAATGGTAAGGAAAGTCAAGGAAAGGCATGGGAAGGCAAGGTATGACAAGGAAAGGCATGGGAAGGCATGGAAAGGAAAGAAAATGCATGGCATGGGAAGGCATGGAAAGACATGGCAAGGCAAGGCATGGGAAGGCATGGAAAGGAAATTCATGGGAAGGCATGACAAGGCGCGGCATGGGAAGGCATGGTGAGGCATGGAAAGGAAAGACATGGCATGGGAAGGCATGGAAAGGCATGGGAAGGAAAGGCATGGCATGGAATGGCAAGGAAAGGCAAGGCAAGGAAATGAAAGGCAAGGTAAGGAAAGGAAAGGCAAGGTGAGGTGAGGGATGAAAAGGCATGGGAAGGCAAGGAAAGGCATTGGAAGGAATGACAAGGCAAGGCATGATGATGCATGGAAAGGAAAGGAAAGGCAAGGCATGGCATGGGAAGTGTTGGTTTAACTCTACTCTTTTTCTTAGTATTCTTTATTGGTTATTATGATCCTACCTTACTATCATAGATTGACCCTGGTTCAGATTTGATCATCTCCCAACAAAATCCCTCTAAAACTATCGGCCCCTCTGGTAGACCATAAGGCAACACAACACATACGGTGTACTGCGCAGTCTCACCTGAGATAGCTCTATGGGTGGATGAAATACTCAAGTGTTTGCGACCTAGGAATGAGTGGAGATCTGTGGTTGTACTCTGTAATCTTTATTTATTCAATATAACATCTGATTATAGCATTCATTCTACTCATGCATGTGAAATATCATATTTAACTAGTTAATTCATTCATCTAACATTCATCATTTAACATCAATAAATACACATACATTCATTCACATAACATAGGTGTTACCGTGGTTCACCCCCTCCTGAGCTATGTCCACAAAGATCTGGCTCTCAGGCTCTTTATTATGGTTGAATAATATGTCACACCGTGCATGTTTACAATCTTAGGTCTTACACTCTCCAACTGGCTCCTCGATCTCTATGAGGTTGACTAGATCACACCAGACCCCTAAGCTTGCAATCTAACCCTCGAGATCGAGTCACTCATTGCTCCCCTAGCTCACCAGCTTACTAAGTAGTACATTTCTTACAATTGTTCACTTCTCTCGTCCTATCTATCTTCTCTCTTTCTTCCTTCCTATGTCCTTCATTTCTCTATTTCTTCCTCTAAGTACTACCTATTTATATTCTTGGCTCATCATCCATTACAATACATTACAAAAACCCTAACCCTAGTGTCGTTAGGTCTTCCTTGCATGAAAGCCTCACTTGCTTCCCTTACATGTGCTACTCTTCCTTCTGGTTGTCCTTTCCTCCTTCTCCTAACTAGGTCTTCATCCAACAGGCCCCCAACACTGACATGTGGCTCGTCCCGAGTCACCTAAACTTTGTGTGCTTCCTCAACAGCTCTTGCGAGAGTCTGAAACTTCTTTGTAAGTTCCCTTGGTTGTGTTTGAGCCTGTGTGGTATTTTCTCCGAGTGCATCCAATACTTGCGCTATAATCTCCTCATTGATCATCTATGCACACTCTGCCTGAATTTGTGTCATGTTATTCTTTGCCTCTTCTGCCTGTGCAATGACCTCCATGGCTAGCTCTTGGAGAGGTTCCATTTGAGCTTATTGATCCTTCTTTTGTGTCTGCATGACTATGAGTTCTGCTTGCAACTTCTTCATATATTGTACTCCTTTGAGGCACTTAGTGATCTTCATTATCTTATGCCTCTGCTTGAGGTCCTGGAGAGCCATGCTTATATTCTCCTCTTCCTGGTCCCATTGCTGGGCCTATTGATCCTCCTCCAACTTTGTCCATAGTTGTGCTGCTCTATCAAACAAGTCGAAAGTTGTGCTGACTTTTTGTTCCATTTCCTCCATATGCCCTGTTGCTTCTTGCTTCCTTTGTTCCTTTAACTCCGGGGGAGTGGTAGGGATGAGTTGTTCCCAGAGATTCTCGATCTCCTGCCTATATTGATCGATTGTTTTCACAATCTGAACAATTTTTGTGTCGTCGTGGGATCTGCCACTTGTGCGCTCTTTAGAATGATTTCATAGGCTACAACCAATCCTTGCTCGAGCCTATCCATTCAATCTTTCTCATCTTTGGTCTCAAGATTAACCAACTATGCTCTGCGTCTGTGCATGCATGTGACTGTACCTCTTGCGTGATGTTGACTTGTAGTTTATATAACGCCTTGGTTGGTATCCGCCCCATTACCAGCTATATTTGTGCCAGATCTCTCAAGGGTGTCTAGCCCCCAATTTCATCCATGCGCAACATGTTGGGTGTAACACAAAAATTCGAGCTCATCTGTCCTATCATCTGGATCATATCATGCTCACATAACACAACCTTGGCTCCTATTTGTGATGCTGCAGGGAGTGAATCTATTCCTTTGCCTACCCCTTGCATTTCTATGATCTGTTCTAGAAGCTGCCTCATGTTGGCCAGCTCGCCCTAAATTTTATCACTTTGGCGTTGGGCTTCTTCAAAATCCTATGATGTTCGATCCTAGACCATTTCGGCTACGAGGTCTGCATCGTCCTCAGTGATTGTATATTTTGGAGATGTCTTTTGTTCCTTATCTTTCTTTCACGCACCCCCAGTGTGTATGATCGATATCTTGGTCTGGCCTTATTCTTGTTGGGTAGTGCTTGGTGTATTCCCCTTTGTTGTGTTAGTCTCTTTTTCCTATTCCTACGGTGCCTGGGTGTTGTTTTTCTTCCTCGCCTGGGTACATTTATTTGGCGCACCCCCTTTCTTCTGTTGCGCCAACTTCTGACCTGGATTTGGCTTCTTGGGCGTCGTTTTTTCTCCTACATGTGTTTTTTCTTGCCTTGCATCAGCCTCCTTATCCGTGGACATATCTTGATTCAGAACTGGAACTCTCCAGTAATCTTTCCAATCCTTGATGGACATTTCTATGTCCTCTTCCTTGACGCATTATTGCAGTTATAGCCATTCCTTCTCGGGATCCTTTCATGCTCGGATCCATACTACATGCTTGGTCACTTTAAAGTTGGCTATTCCCTGATATTGTGCGACCACTTCTGGCGTAACCCACCAAGTGTTGGCAATGATTTCCTGCAGGTCGTTGTAATACCCTATGAACATGCTTGCATTTTCACTTTTGTTTTTTGGGTCTGAAGTACTCCCCAATGATAGGTATCGCATTGCGTGGAAACAAGTGGATCACTCTCAAAAGTATGTATATTTAGGCTCCCTCCATACAACCAAGGAGATCAGGATGAGTAGCCAAGAGTAGTGGAATTTTGTCCCCAAGTCCTGCACATCCTTAAAGTCTTCAAGGAACATATTTAACAAGTACGAGGCCCAACTAAGTATAGTGCCCTTCGTGCACTGTGTTGCAGCTGTGATGACCCCGACAGAGACTTCCTCCTTGTGGAACTTCCTGAACAACTTGCACGCCATGAGTTTTGTGGCCCACCTAGCTGTTGCGCCACTGATGCGCTTAATGATGATTCTGTGCGACCCTCTTTCTGTGCCATACATCTTCTTCATTTCCTCCGTTAGTGCCTTATCCTTTGTTTTTTCATCAAAGAATTGTCGAGGTTCTCCCCCCGAGATGGCAACCATGTAATATACGTAATAATCTCTACATCTATCGAGACATGCTCTTCCCCCATAGGTATCCTCCGTGGGTAATCTCCATCAACTATGTTGTTCTTGAGATTAAGCTTAAGTCTCAAAGAGTAATGTCAAGCATCAAGAATGTTTAAAATTATTTTTTAAAAGAGTTTTTTTTCTACCTTTAGTTATTTAAGAAAAATCCTTAAATAAAATTAATAATAGGACAGTACAGAGGTTGTATTTGTTTTCTAAGTCACAATTATGATATCAAATGGTGTGGAAGAAACTTACAAAACTGTTAAACAAAGTTAGGCATCAATGATAGATGAATCTCACCTTGTTTGTAGTAGAGAAAAACAAAGAGTGCACCCTTGAAAATGATATAAGATGGAGCAATTCAAATATATTGCAGGTATTGTATTAATTACAACAATTACAGAGGAAAAATTGCTTACTTAGAGAATTACTGAGATAATGTGATTACAGTAGTTGTGATACTAAATTGCAATCAAAAACTTATCAAGGAATTACATAAAGAAATTTAGAGATATGGAAATACAGGAGAAACACATAACTCAAACTGGACAAAATTTGGAATCTTTGTCTGCACTTGTATTAATACTCAAAAAAGGAGAGTTTTCTCTATTACATCCAGTAATAAGCAACCCTTAATAGATCTTGGATCTATGTATTTATACAAAACTGTCACAACTCAAAATGATTGGACTTCTTATAATAAAAATAACAAATATTTGAAATAAGACAACAATGCATAAAAATGATGAGCTTCGTTGGCATTCTCTTCTATCTCTTTGTTTGCTGGCATAAACACTTATTTTCCTCATTTGTTTACGTTGGAAACCTCTGTCGTCTTGTCTTCTTAATAATTCGTTATAATGTCTTAGAAGTTGTAGCTTTGTTTCCATCTGTCCCTCCAGCTATGTTTGGCAATGAAATGCCAATTTCTTACCTGCTCCCAACTGTGCTTTCTTTTCCATGCTCAATGCATTGGTTGCATCTATCTAAAAATTCCACCACCAACTTTGATGGCTCAATAGTTTCATTTACCTCGAAAGTGTATAATTTATTTTCTACTTGGGGTAACCTTTCTTGGATTCTTTTCAGTTCTTTAGCTAAGGCATGGAACTTTGAACTTGGGTTCACAAGCCATTTATTTATTTTGAGAAGGTAAATATGGCTCATTTCCTGAATTGCTTCTAGAGTTTCCTCTTTTCTCTTTCTAGAGTTGTGTTGATTCATTTCAATATTGATTTTCCCCAGGGCCTCTGCGATACTGCTTCCCTCAAAATCAATTAGTCTCTTGTCTAATGATGATAACGCTTCTTGGCAAGCGTCCTTTACTTCCCTGGCTAATCTCTTACTCTCTGTAAAATTCATTTCCCACACTTTCAGGGCCATATCTCCTCTTATTTGTTGAAAAGGGGAAAGCCAAAGAAGACCAAGGACATTATATTTTTGTTCCAATATGATGGCTTCTTGAAAATTGGCTCAGGCTAAGCAAGATTCTCTTTCCTTGATATATAAATCCTTCAGAGCAAGGTATACTTCCTGATAGCAATTACGTATGGCATCAACCTTCATAAAAAGATCCTACTGGACAATTTCCAGTTTTTTGTTTATTTTCAATGCTTGAATTTGGAAGGTTGGAATGTCTATCGAGACACCTTTGGTCACCTTCAATCTGGCTTAGAGTTGTCTTATAAATTCATCACGTTGAGTGATTTGACCCTGGTTGGCCTGTGAATTTTGATGGAGTTGCTCTAGGTTAGCCTACAAATGTTGGATTTGATGTCGGTCATGAGCTATTATTTTCTCAATGTCTTGGCTCATCTTATTCTTTACACTTTGTTCCATGGCCAGTAATTGATCTTGCAACTGCCCCACCAATAAGTTTTTATGTCTTAGTTTCTCTGCTAAATTCTCCACAGACCATTCATTTGTAGGGGAAAAGCACCCAATGAACCTGCAACTTCTTTCGTGAATTCTTAATCGTTGTGATAATTTCCATCATACAACATCCTCTGCCTTTTAGTCATTACTATGTCTTTCTGGTGTGATTCTCTTTTGACGATGTCCCTCTGTTTCTTTCTAAAGAAGAAATACGAAGGAGGCGTCTCTTTGGGAAAGATTGGGGTAAGATCACTTACAAGAATGATTTCAGAAGTAGGATTTTCGAATCTAGACTGCATAGATTTCAATGATGTAATAGGAGTACCAATTTCTGTAGACTATTGTTGCTCTGTTGTACTCAAGGTACCAACGGGGGTGGTTAGCGTCGAAGGTGGTATATGGGGTCCCTGCTTTATGTAAGCTTTAATTTGTTCTAGTTCCTGGGAGCTTAGATTTCCTGATAATGAGGCCTTTAATTCCCGTGTCAAAACCTCAGAGCTCTTTGGGTTCTCCTCAATGTTTTGTTTACCAGAGTGCCCTGGTTCAAAACCTGGAGGTATATATTCTTGTGCAGGAGGAGCGGTTATCGACTCTCCTTGTAGTAATTTTGGAAAATTGTTTCTCATGTGTCTTTGGAAACTGAGGAAACTAGCATGTTGATCTGGGGGCAGGGTTTGGAATCTGTCATATACCTCCTCATATAAACTAACTCCCCTGAATATTTTTCCATGTGGGGAGTTTTCATGCAAATATCTCTTCATGTTGTATTGGGCCAGGTGGTTCTCTACAATTTTGTGTGGGTCGTTCCTTTTAAATTCGATGTCAACCAATTTTACATCTTCCAAAGATGCAACCTCCACTTTGGATTGCCCAAAATCCAATAGTGAAAACATGTCGACCTAAATAGGGAAAGTCAACCATACCTTTTTCTGAGCTGCCTTCAGCTCCTTTCTGATGCCTCCCATTACTGTCTGGTAAGCTACTTCCCTGCACACCAGCCGGTCTGGTAAAAAACACAGGAGAGCATGGGGAGGAACTAAGAATCCAAAAAACCTGATATAAGAGAAGTTTTCTTCAATGAACCAATCTGCTAGTTTGCCCAGATTTCCCATAATCCTGTCCAAAATTCGAGTAGGTGGGTTACCATATAGGGCCATATGAACAAGCACCACTACATTGTGACATATTTCATAAACTAAATCTTTGGATTTTTCCTCCCACAACTTGGAATGATAGAAGTGAATAGGCTATGTACTGGTCGAGGTCCAACTCCAATTCATCAATGGGAATGGGGTCATGAAAAAAATGACGTCAATGACATACGCAGACATATAGAAAGGGGCAGACTGCCCCTTTTATTTCACCATTTTTTATTCAGTAATTTCTTTGGCCAAGTTGTCTGACAACATTTTGTCCTAATTAAAAGTGTATCCCTCTGCCACCTCGTGCATGGTAGATACCCATTCCATCGGGAAATGAGTGGGACTCTTCTTCCTAAACAATCTACAAAGAATCATGGCTACGTAAATCATGTGAACTTCCAATGATGTTGTGGCATACATACCACGAGCATCGGCCCTGAACTTCTCTGGGTGCCCCCAATAGGACCTGATGATATCAAGATAACTCTTGTCGTATTGTATGCATTCCTTTTGTTCAAACTCCAACATAAATGCATCATTGTAATTATATTTAGGAGTGGGAAACAACTTATACATTACTTGGAGCTGTTCAGGTCGGAAAGAACCAACAACACCTTCTGATGGTTGATGATGCTCCTGGTTTGGACGTCGATGTTTTCCAAGGCCCAGCTTATCATGTCCTTATACGACATGAGTCTCGACCGCGCAACTATCTTGTGTAGATGTGATTGGGCTATATATCTGATTTTATCTTCGTGAGTATTCTCTACTTCATCACCAAAATATTCTGGACATTTTATAATCTCATGTTCCAGAACCTCGAACACATGTGTCCAAGATTTAACAGAGTCTATAGCTCACGGTGTGGTATCCGATATAACGCACACATTTGGATTTGAACCCTCACCAGCTGCATCAGGCTTCTTCATCATCTTCTGTGGTGCCATGATATTGAGAGAACAGAACGAGGTTACCTATTGTAGAGGAATTGCGTGAGCTTCTCAATCAGATAAAACTTTCTACTTTGCGGAGGGTGAAAATGAAATTCAAAATTGAAGTGTTTTTAGTCACATCAGATGCATTGATTCTAGTATAGCTTTATGAACGACAAATTTATTAACTTTAATGGAAAAGTCTACT
>SNQJ01S0031004.1:107801-118807 GCA_010110895.2 Picea sitchensis | reverse complement strand
TAGGGTTTGAAGGGCCTTGCTCTTGCAACACCTTTCTCCCTTAGATTTGTGTTTTAAAGCTAGTCGTTTTGCCAAGAATATTTAAAGAAAGAGGAAGGAGCATGAGGCCTTGCTTAAGCAACACTGGAATGAGCCTCTTTCCCTTAGGGTTTTGATTCTAGGGCCTTGCCATTGCAACACCATAGAACCTAACTCTCCAGTCTTTAGATTTTGATCCTCCCGAGGTCTTGCCCTTACTTTTGACTCCATAATACCCCGAGGCACTGGTTTTCTCTCCAACGTTGAGCTCTTTGTGCAAAAACAATCTTTCAAACTCTCAAAATTTGAAACCCTAACTAACCCTAACATCTACTAACCTAGCAGAAAATGATGACGTCATGCCTTTATTAAGATTTTGGTTGATAGAAGATACTGTGGCTTGATCGTCCTATGATAGACATTGATACATTGATAATTTTCATTGGCTAATTTGCAAAATGTTGGATTTCTTTGTCTGTTGCACTAACCCTAAAAGAAGCCTGACGTCATCTTTAGGATATTGACACAACACTCTGTTATATATGAGCATTTGATGATATTTAATGCATTGAGTTAATTCAAGGATTGATCATTTTCATTGGATGCTATATCATTCTGGTATTTATTGACAAGTGACTTTATATTGCCATTGTCATTGGATGCTATATCATTCTGGTATTTATTGACAAGTGACTTTATATTGCCATTGTCATTATTGCAAACATCGACTTCATCAATATTTACTGCTATTTATGCTCATGTACATTGAATATTGATAGTCATTGATTAATGAAGTATTAACCACTGTTGCATGTACTAGTATCATTATTGTCTTGTCTCGCAAGTAGGTGCCTCTTCTGTGGGTTTTCTTCATTTGACTATCTTCTTGGCAGTAATATATGAAGGGGAAACTAACCTTAAGCCTTGAGCCTTTTGCTTTCAAAACCCTAGATTGCCAGGGACGTCTCCCTTGGGCTTAGCCACCCTAAATAGAAAGAGCCCCCCATCGAGGTGATAGTGGGTGGGGAAGCTCCTGTTATGCCAGTTTGACCCTTACCCTTCAGCTACTTGACCTAAACTACAAACTGAGCGATAACAGGGATCACATCACTTCCTTCTATTGGGGAATACATCAATTCTCACTACTGGAGAAAAAAATTTGGACCACTCCAAGCTTTCCATGACAAACACTTGGTAAACATATATTCTACATGTTCATTGCTAGCAATATACTGGAGCAAGTGTCTTGTCATAGTGTTCTCCCTCTTGCTGAGAGAATCCTTTGGACATAAATCAGGCTTTGTACATCTCTAGGATATTTATCTGCAACATGCTTGATCTTGTATATCAGCTTGGAAGTCACCACTAACTTCCCTTCTGGTCTCAGAATGAAGGAAAATATATATATCCCAATCCTTTTGACTGGATTCCTCCTCGGTCACTGTAGAAAAGTCTACTAAAGAAAGGGAATCTTCCCATAATATCTCATATCTCCTCGAATCCTCTGAAGCTTCTATCTAGCCTTCTCAACCCATGGCTTATGTCTATCAGTTCTGAAAGGCATCTCTCTCTTCCATCTCAATATGAAAGTCTCTGAGTCTCCATTATCTCTCTAAATCTTGACTCCATCTGAATCTGTATAATCTTTGGAGCCATCTACTCCTCATGATATGGCTCATCAATGTTGCATCCTGCAAAGTTTCATGGGACCGTGCTAGTCTCTTCTTGGTTACTGCAATGATTCTGGGTAGGCCTTTCTAGCTCTACTACCTCTTCCTAATGATCTGAAGAGTGATCAATTGCACTAGAGGGATTTGTTCAGTCATCTTTGGAGCCTTCTTCTCCTTACAATAAATCTCCATATGAGATATTATGTATCTCGTAAAAGTACCCTTCTTCGTCTTCTTCTTCTTTGGTACATGGATGTATACGGTCGTGTATACAACTTCTTATCTGGATAGTCTGCTTTGTTGTTCCTGAGATTAAACTTAAGGCTCAAATCGTAATGTCGGGCATCAAGAATGTTTAAAAGGATGTTTTAAAAGAGTTCTTTTTCTACCTTGTATAAGAAAAATCCTTAAATGAAATTAATAATAGGATAGTACAGAGGTCGTATTTCATTGTCCAAGTCATAATTATGATATCAAATGGTGTGGGAGAAACTTACAAAACTGTTAAACAAAGCTAGGCATCAATGACAGATGAATCCCACCTTGTTTGCAGTAGAAGAAAGCAAAGAGTGTGCCCTTGAACAAGATATGAGATGCAATAATTCAAATAGCTTGTAGGTCTTGTATTACTTACAGCAATTACAAAGGAAAAATTGCTTACTTAAAGAATTATTGAGACAATATGATTACAATAGTTGTGATACTAAATTGCAATCAATCACTTATCAAGGAATTACATAAGGAAATTCAAATATATGGAAATACATGAGAAACACATAACTCAAATTGAACATAATTTGGAATCTCTATTTGCACTTGTATTAATACTCAAAAAGGAGAGTTTTCTATATTGCATCTGGCAAGAAGCAACCTCAAATAGATCTTAAATATATCTATTTATACAAAATCCGTCACAACTCAAAACGGTTGGACTTCTTACAATATTTAATAAGATAGTAGTGTGTAAAATCCAATGAGCTTCACCAGCATTTTATTCTGTCTCTTCACCTGCTGGAAAAACGTTTCTTTTGAGGGAGAATGATAGTTGGATGGATAGCTCCGCATGGCTCGTCAAAGAATGAATAACAAACGTAGGAAAAGTAACAGTCCGTGGGAGGAATGATAATGAAATGGGGGCAAGCGGGAGTTTAGAATGAGAGTGAACGAGACAGATGGTTGTTTGAAAATAGAAGATAAGGAGGATGAAAAGGAGAAAAGGCTGTGTATATTTTTCTACCTACATTCAGCTATATTTTTTTTTCTATGGTCAGTACACTACTGGCATCTGTTCAACAATTCCACTACAAGCTTTGAAGGTTCAATTGTTTCATTCACCTCGAAAGTGAATAACTTCTTTTCTACTTGAGGTAGCCTTTCTTGGATTCTTTTCACTTCTTGAGTTGTGGCCTGTAATTGTAATCTTGGATTCAGTAACCACTTATTGATTTTAAAAAGATCGATCTGGATTGTTTTTTGAATGGATGCCAGAGTTTCCTCTTTGCTCTTTATGGAGTTCTGCTAGTTCATTTCTATATCAATCTGCCCCAGGGATTCCACAATATCACTTCCCTTAAGATCAATTAGTCCTTTGTCTAATGGCGACAACGTTTCTAGGAAAGTGTTTGCACCTAATTCATCACTTGGTGAGCAAATAAAGGGTGCTTACATGCCCTGTTGGGTCTTGCAGAGCATGACAGCCATGGAGGAAAGAGTTAGAAAAGGAACAACAAAACTATAAGCAAGAATTAAATTAAAACAAACTAAAACTATGAGCATATGGATAAAGAAATAACAAACACAAAAAGACCGATATCACCAATGTTTTTAGGCTGATCAATTGATGAAATCCAAAGCACAATGAAGAAAGGGGACTATGAGTCCCTTCTTTCTCCAATGGAAGGCTCTTGAGGCCCTCACAAACTTGCTCTCCTTACAATAAGAAAATGAGAATGATGGTGAAAGAACTCCTAGCACATCCACTCAATGGATAGGTGAATGGCTCAATGAAATGGTGCCAATGTGATCTTGTCAAGGAGTGAGTCCTTAAAACAATTAGGCAACATAACATTACATGAAATTCCTTGAGAAAATGATGTTTCTTCATGGATTTTTATAGCATTGCATTGGGTGTTTATGTAACTCCTTTGTGGTGTGAATAGAGGCTCTTTAGGGCTTCATTAGGTCTTTGACCAGCCTACCATGCAGATTCAGCTCAGATTTGGGAGTCAAATCAGCTTGGGAGCTGATCCATAAGTGGTTGGGAGGCCGACCAATTCAATAAATCCGCCATTTAGCAGGTGCACGGGTTTTTGCGCCAACAGCCGCGCATCGTGCGCATATGCGCGCATGGTACGTTCCTATTCCGCACATGTGCGCGCACACCTCAATTCTGCAAAGCGCTCTTCAATTTTTGGTTACTTTGTATAGTTTTTGACCTTTTTGCAATGCTGTGAAATTAATTCAGTGCCACGAATGACTTCATTACTGTTTGACGATGCTGAGTTCTTGTCACCATGTGCGGATGAATTTTCAGTGATAACAGCAAGCCTCTTTTACTTCTCTAGAAAATCCTTTGCTCTCTATCAGATTGGTCTCCCAAGCCTTTAGAGCCATCTCACCTCTTATTTGTTCACAAGGAGAGAGCATAGGAAAATCAGGGACGTTGTCTTTCTACATTAATAAAATGGCTTCTTGAAACTTAGCCTGGGCTAAGAAAGACTCCATTTCCTTGACATAGATATCTTTCAGAGAAAGATCCACTGCATGGTATCACTTTTGGATGGCATATATCTTAGAAAAAGATCTTGCTGGGCCATTTCCAGTTTTTCGTTTATTTCCAGTGCTTGATTCTGGAAGGCTGAAATATCTACTGAGGTTCCTTCAGTTAGGTGTAATCTGGCTTGTAATTTCCCTATCAATTCATCACACCGAGTGACTAATCCTTGGTTGGCCTGTGGATTTTGATGGAGCTCCTCGAGGTTATCCTGTAGCTGTTGGATTTGCTGCTAGTCATGAGCTCTAATTTGCTCAAAGTCTTGGCTCATATTATTCCTTATAGTATGTTCCAAGGCCAGTATTTGATCTTAAAATTTCCCCACCAATAAGATTTTCTATCTTAGTTTCTCTGCCAAATTCTCCATAGACCATTGATTTTCAGGGGCAAAGGCACCCAATGAACCTGCAACTTCTTTCACGAATTCTGAATCATCGTGATCATTTCTTTCATACAACATCCTTTGCCTTTTGGTTATTATTTCATCTTTCTAGTGTGATTCTCTTTTGACGATGGCCCTCCGTTTCTTTCTAAAGAAGAAATCCGAAGGAGGCATTTCTTCGGACGAGATTGGGGTAAGATCACTTACAAGGATGATTTTTGAACTAGGATTTCTGAATCTAGACTGTAGATGTGTCAATGATGTAATAGGAGTATCGATATTCTTAGATTGTTTTTTCTCTACTGTATTGGCAGCAGGTGTGACTAGTGTCGAAGGAGATGCATCATGTCCTTTCTTTAGGTAAGTTTTGAGATGAGCTAGGGCCTAGTGGCTTGGTTGTCCTGACAATGAGGCTTCTAACTCTTGTGTCAAAACCTCATAGCTCTTTGGGGTTTCCTCAATATTATGTTTACCAGAGTACCCTGGTTCAAAACCTGGAGGCATAGATTCCTATGCAGGAGGAACGGTTATTGACTCTCCTTGTAGTACTTTCGACAAACTGTTTCGCCTGTGCCTTTGGAAACTGAGGAAACTAGCCTGCTGATTTGGGGAAAGGGTTTGGAATCTGTCTTGTACCTCCTCATAAGACCTAACTCCCTTGAATATTTCATCATATGGGGAGTTTTCATCTAGATATATTTTCATGTTGAATTGGGCTAGGTGGTTCTTCACAATTTTGTGTGGGTTGTGCCTTTTGAATTCAATGTCAACCAATTTGACATATTCCAAATCCACAACCTCCACTTTGGACTGATCGAAATATAATAGTGAAAACATGCCAACCTGGATAGGGAAATTCGACCATACCTTTTTCTGAGTTGCCTTCAGCTCCTTGTTGATGCCTCCCGTTACTGTCTGGTAAGCTACTTCCCTACACACCAGTCGGTCTGGTAAAAATAACGAGAGAGCATGGGGAGGAACTAAGCATCCAAAAACCCTGATATAAGAGAATTTTTATTCAATGAACCAATCTGATAGTTTACCCATATTACCCATAATCCTGTTTGAAATTCGAGGAGGTGGGTGACCATTAAGGGATATATGAACAACTACCACTACATTGTGACATATTTCATAAAAGAAATCTTTGGATTTTTTCTCCACAACTTGGAATGGTAGAAGTGAATAGGATCTGTACTGGTCGGGGTCCAACACCAATTCATCAATGGGAAAGGGGTCATGAAACAGATGGCGTCCATGGCATACACAGACATATAGAAAGGGGTGGGCTTCCCCTTTGATTTTGCAATTTTGTATTCAGTAATTTCTTTGGCCAAATTATCTGACAACATTTTTGGCCCAATTAAAAGTGTATCCCTTGGCCACCTCGTGCATGATAGATACCTATTCCACTGGGAAATGAGTAGGACTCTTCTTCTCGAATAATCTACAGAGAATCATGGCTACATAAATCATGTGAATGTCCAACAATGTTGTGGCATACATACCATGAGCGTTGGCCCTGAACTTCTCTAGGTTCCCCCACCAGGACTTGATTATATCGGGATAACTCTTGTCATATTGTATGCATTCCTTTTGCTCAAACTCCAACATAAATGCAGCATTGTAATTATATTTAGGATTGGGAGATAACTTATACATTACTTGGAGGTGTTCTGGTAGGAAAGAACCAACGACAACCTTCTGATGGTTGATGATGCTCCTGGTTTGGACGTCGATGTTTTCTAAGGCCCAACTTATCATGTCCTTATATGACATGAGTATTGTCCGTGCAACTATCTTGTGTAGCTCTGACTGGGCTATATATTTGAGTTTAGCTTCATGAGTATCTTCTAATTCATAACCAGAATCGTCTCGACAGTTTATGATCTCATGTTCCAGAACCTTGAACACCTACGTCGAAGATTTAACAGTGTCTATGGATCGCGGCGTGGTGTCCAACAGAATGTACGCATTTGGATTAGAACCTTTGCTAGCTGCATCAGGCTTCTTCATCATTTTCCATGGTGCCATGATCTCTAATAAATTGGGTGATGTTACCTATTGCAGAGAAAATATGTAAGCTTTTCAAACTAATAAAAGATTGCTAATTGCGGAAGGTAAAAATGAATTTGAAATCCAAGTGCCTTTATTCAAATCAGATACATTGATTTTCGTATAGATTCACTGACGAAAGATTTATTAACCTTAATGGAAATGTCTACATGGCGATCTGTAATCCACATTTGAATCATTACCATTAATTAGTCATAAATGCCATTAATATTCAATGGTTTGTGTGCAGGAGGTTTATATGAAACAGAGTGAGAATTTCCCGATTCTGAATCTGCGAAGGTTAATCCTTGGATAATTGTTTTTAAAAACTTAATTAATCATGTTTAAAAAGGTGCGTTAACTTCAAGTGTTTCGAAAATTCAGACTTCGGGGGCTTTAAATGTAGCTCAAGAGGAAATCACCAAAACCCGAAACTGCGAAGTGATTAATTATCCGGTAATCAATTTTAAGTATTAATTAATCATATTTAGCTTTTAAGTGTTTCAGAGATTCAAACTTCATCTATTTTAGGATACGATGAAGGGTAAATGTCTGAACCTCGAAGTGCGAAGTCATTAATTTTCTCTTGACCATGATCAACTTAATTAATTAAAGTTTAATACTTCGACATTTTGGTGCTTCGGTGATTTATGAATTAGTTCTTTGTTATATTTCAAAAGGGTCATCACCCGTAGTGAAGTGTCGCAGCTGACGTCATTCTAGATGATGTGTCGAGAAAAAGGAGGTGCCACGTGTTACTTAGCATCATATGAATCTTCAAATGAAAATGTCAGAAATGGATGCCACATGTTAGCTCGGGGAAGACTCAAAAGATACATGTGTACCACGACTCATGTCCTTTAAAGGTTTAGGAAAAGTGATGAACATACACTTTCGGGTTTCCGGGCTTTTATCATTAAGACTTATCAAAACGCCCGAAGTGCGAAGCTTCAGAGCGACTTTTAGTGGTTTACGTCTTTAACAATTAGGCGACTCCAAAACTCTAGAGAAATTAGGATCGTTTGATCAAATGGAAAAACTTCATCAACGACAGATATCACGTGTGCCTTATTACTAATTAACCAAAAATGAATTTGATTTAAAATTCGAAATTTATCTTCTAAGTTACCGTTTTTGGGAAAGATTATATTTTCATGAAGTGGAGAATGTAAATCTCAAAAGTTCAGGATTATATGTGTTCCAACATAGGCTCCATCCGGGGATCGCTTCTCCTTGTGAGATGCGGAAGAATAGTAGACCAAGTGCCTTTATTGGGTAAGTGGAGTCATTATTTCTTTTCTGGGAAACACCTTTAGGGATTAATCATACAAAGAAAAAATGAACTTCGACCAAATCTCAGAAAACCTTCAAAACACACCTAGACATTGATCTCAAGTTAGGCTATTTAAAATTTCCCTTTCCTAAAACTGAGTTTGGATTTGTTTAAGTTAATCAAAACAACTTTAACTGAAATATCAAACTTCGACTGATTTTGTTTGCATCAAGGTTAAGTAAATGTAGCAATTTATTTAGGGAATCCCTCGTTGGTCCAGAATGTAAATATTACCGGAAAGAAAACTAGATTTCAAAGTATGTCATGTAGATATGTATGAAAGCCATACCCCGATGAAGTTATCTACTTCTCCCATTGAATTTCCTTTCACCACTTCAATTAACACTTTTTCATTTTGCTGAGATGAGGGCAATCATTATATGAATTTCCTTTCATCATCTCTTTTTGGACAAAATGGGGGCAATCGAATTTCGAATTTCCTTTCACCATTTGTCTTGGACTAGATGGGGGCAATCAGATTATGAATTTCCTTTAACCATCTGTCTTATATTTTTAATATTTTTAAGTGGGGGAAATAAATATGTATGCATCATACAAGGGATGGTATCTGCTTAAAACTTTTAAAAGAAAGGTCTGTCATATTTTTTTAAGTATACTCTGAAACTAATTTTCTTCCAATCTTCAATACACCTTCGCCTATAGGGAATATTTTATAGGGGTTTTGAATTTCATGGATCAACCTTGAGAAAATTAGTCAGTTTAAAACAATATAGAAGAGATAAAGTTATCAGGATTAGCCTAGACATACTTTCTTTCAGTTAAAATCAGAGGAACATAAACATTTTCGCCTAATCTCGTTTTGAAGATATGTTTTTAAGTTTTCAGAGTCAGGGCGAAATTCTTTCTTTCCATGAATACTTAAGGAAAGGTAGTGAAAATTAGAAGAGAATAAAAGATCGGGGATAGGAAAAATGAAACAGAACGAGGACTCAGAGGATATAATGCAAAAAAATCACATTTCCTCACAAGTTCTTTTCTTGATTATCCAACTTCTCTTTTAAGCCTTTTTTATTCTCATTTTCCTTTTTCTTTTTATTTCATTCAGAGAAGGTTTTAGAATTAAGATGTAATTTCCTTCCTATCTAATCTTTGATAAAGTGACAATATCTATATGAGTGAAACCCCTTTTAAATTCAGTAAGATTTCTTTGAAATTTTAGCTTGGACTAGTGGGGTAGGAGTTCATACCTCAGATTTCCTTTATATTTTCAATCAAGTAAATCATTGGTTTATCACCTGTTTGAGAAAAATTAAATGTTCGGATACATATTTATCTCATCAACAGATAGTAAGTATTTTGCACGAGAACAAAAATGGAACATGTCAGAAAATTCCGCAAAATAGAAATGATATGCGGTATGTTAATTTTTTAGACCCCAACCCAGTTTCAGTCTCGCTGATTTTTTAGCCAATGTTAAATGCCCAAACCTAGTCTTACATTAGAATATAAAAGCTTAGCAGAAAATTAACTTCAGAATTGAAACATGAGGATTCTAAACATCGTTTTAAGTGAAGAAATAAAATATCAGCAGTATGCAAAACTCAGAAAATTATAGACACAGATATTTTGGTCTAACATCGACCCTGGAAAAACCCATAAGGGAAAAACCAGTGAGAGAGGGATTTTTATTATTTATGAGCTTCTGAAAATTTTCTTTTACAACAGTCTAATCTTTAGCAAAAATTACAAACTTATCTCAGAAAATTTATGCTCGTCTTCTTCAGAAAATTCCAGAATGCAGCTCCTCGAAATCTGTACTAGAAATCCGTACAACTGTACGACTGATACAACAATAAATGTTGTATGAAACTCCTCAAAAATTGTGTCTCTTTTCTTTGTTTTCTCTACCATATTTTTTGTGCATTAAATGCCCCTCAAAAATCATGCCATGCCTTGAAATGCATGTTGTACCTTGTTGTATGGACTGCTATCCTTTTGTTGTTGTACGAACTGTCAAATCCATACTATACGGCCTCCACAAGACTGTTGTTTCCTTTCCTTGAAATCTGTGCACAAAAATTTGATGTACCACCCTCAAGAAATCCGTATGGTACGACCCTGACACTCAGCAATACCCTCCTCGATTTCTGTGCTACTCGGCTGCCTTGGGAATCATGCTCTTATTCTAGCAACTTCTCCTTCTTCCTCTAGCTCGACCTCTCTCTTAGAGATGATTTTAGGGGCTAAATTTCTCTCATGGGCTAATTTTCCATGGTTTTTCCAAAAATGAGATTCGCTATTTTAAAAATGATTCGCCCAAATTCTATAGGATAAAATTAGTTTACCTTAAAAATAGCCAAAATTTTATAAGAACTATATAAAATACTTAGAAATTTGAATATTTTTACAAAAATATCGCCAAACATTTATAGTTGACCTATGAAGGATTAGTAAGATTCGCCAAGGTTTCTACATTTTAAAATAAATTTCCATCCTTAAAATCATCCCTGCGAGTCTCTCTTGCTCTCTCTTGCTCTCTCAACAAGAAAATGAATGAACAACCCTAGAATGGGTGCGCCCCCTTGCCCTAATCGACCTCATGAGGGAAGGTGAGGGGTTTTCTAATCTAACAGTTGAGATTAGATTAGATGAGTGGCTGAGATTTGATGTCTCTCTCACTCACCCTCACTTTAGTCATAAAGTCACCTTTTAATTTGCATCTCACAAATTAATTGACTAGGACCCACATAGGCACTTTCTCCCCCCTTAGGTGCCTAGGGAAGAGAAACACTTGCCTTGGTACTTTATTTAAAT